>JAJOZX010004903.1:77500-87500 GCA_023014485.1 Bathynomus jamesi
GATCCATGGAATTTTTTACATGTGAATCAGAGATAGTTCCGAGAATGGGGGACAAGACTTTGACAAGCCATTTGGAGAGTTTATAAGTAATAGAGCCCACCGAGCTAATAATAGGGCGCATAGGGTTGCCAGGTTTGTGGGTTTTAATAAGACCGTAAAGGTAGGGCAGACAAGGTGAAGTGGACATGAAAAGCGGAATTAAGTCCTTATGATCTTTGAGAATGCGTTTCAAGCCACTATTAAATGATTTGATGACGTCATCCTGCGGGTTCTTCCTAAGTTTGCTGTATGTAGCGGGGTCCTGGAGAAGCTCGTTCATCTTTCCGATGTAGTCCACTTTGTCCATTTTTTCATCAATGTTTCTCCGCGCCCTTAGGATCGCCAGTCCGGAATACATCGATGCCGAATTGGAAAAAATCAACGGTATTGGAAGTGATCTGTGTTATCCATCTGCGTTTATGGAATCTTGTCTCAACAAGGCAAAACGAACTTTCTATCGTGTCAATAATAACACTCGTACTTTGTCAAAAAATTTTAGTACTTCCATTTTTCCCGGGTTTTTTAGACATTGCTAATGTACTTAAACTTTTCAATATTAATGTATTATTTTCATATAACAATATTGTGAAAAATATCATAGTAAAAAATAGCCCTACCAATAATTCAGGCATTATCTATAAAATTGGGTGTAAACAATGTGATTCCTTTTACATAGGTCAGACGGGAAAGGATTTGCACACACGTATAAAACAGCATCAATATTCCGTTAGAACAGGACAGTTGTCCAGTGCTCTTTTTGTCCATTTGTCAGAGTTATCCCACTGTATTGATTGGAATAATGCTTCAGTTTTATTCCACTCTAGCAACATTGTTAATAGAAATATTCTTGAGTCTGCCATTATCCAACTTTCAAATAACTTCAACATAAGCAAAGGTCTTTTTCAACTCGATCCTGTTGTTTTGAATTCCTTCAAAACAGATTTATATAAGAAGGGTAGGACGCTAAATCTTTGGTAAACTTGTATGCTACTTTATTAACTTTTAATTTTCATTTTATTTTTATATATATCGAAACTTGACTATAAAAGGCAAAGTGTTAAAACCCGGGCAGATTTCCAGTATAAATTTGTATTTTTATAATTCATTTGATGTTATTTTTACTTCTCCGTTTATTGCTATATATATATATATATATATATATATATATATATATATATATATATATGTGTGTGTGTGTGTGTGTGTGTAGATATGTATGTGTATATATGTATATATATATATATATATATATATATGTATGTATGTATGTGTTATTCATTTATTTTTATTTTTATTTTTTCTTTCTGTAACCTATATATAGGCCGTAACCCTTTATGTACTTCAGTGTTCCTGAGGATGTCAATAGACGAAAGCGCTTGAGCACCATTTTCTGTTTCCTTTCCTTCGTGGTTTTATTCATCATAAATATTTTTCACGTGTTACTTTCGTGAAATAATTTTCATATATATATATATATAATAATGTTATAATGTTTGAAACCAACAAAGACCCTAGGATCCACTCATGGCTGGTCTACCTAACTGTGTTCGTAATCGTGTATTGTGTATGTCCTCCGTGGTGGCGGAGGGGACCTACAATTTTACGTGGATTCCGAACCACAAGAACATAAGAAATTTATGTAAAAACTGCCAGTAAATTGGCAACGACCAATTTTTACGAAACTAAATAATTATCAATTTAAAACTAATTAATTATCGATTTAAAAGTAAAGATAGAATCTCTGGATCCAGAGGATCAAGTCATAATAGACTACTATCCACAAATATGTTACACTCTATATCTATTTATAACGGACATGCAAATATATCAGATCCAAAGAATCCAGTCAATTTCATTACGGTATCCATCAAGTCACGGTCCATATCGATTGCGGACCAAGTCAAAATTTACAACCATATACATTACCGTATATACACTTACGAGGAAAAGTGTAGGGGTGGCTGTAAAGACTGTACAGTAATGTATAGAAATGTGTGTGCACCCATTTTGGGTCACCCATTTAAAGGTGTTTGTAGGGCAAATGAAGATCATGAGTTTTTCAATACCTCACAGTACTATAGGGGCAACGCTCGGCAGAGGAATCTCTTTAAATGGGGTGTGTAAGGACAGAGAGTATCCCCTAACCCAAGACGCTGCCTCCCTATATCCCACAACACTTGTGTTGAGCTGTGGGATCTATCCCGAGAAAGCCTTAATTTTACTACCTTAAACTATACCCTTTCTATCAACATATGCGTCTAATCGATTTTTAAACATGTTTATAGACGTGCTACTAATTACTTCTACCGGTAAACTATTCCACCTATTTACTATTCTATGCGTAAAAAAGTTTTTCGCAACTGTTGTCTCGAACCTTCTACTTGTCAACTTTCACCCGTTATTTCTAGTCCTATTATATTGAGATATTTCGAAAAAGCTATCTCAATCTACGTTATCGAACCCATTCATAATTTTGAAAACCTGGATTAGATCACCACTTAACCTCCTAGTCTCGAGTGTTGTCAATTTTAACTCCTTAAGCCTATCCTCTTACGACTTTGACCTAAGCGACGGAATCATCTTAGTTGCTCGTCTTTGAACTCTTTCGATTTTGTCTATATCTTTGAGCATATGCGGATTCCAAAATTGGACCGCGTACTCCAAATGGGGTCTAACTAATGATTTATAAAGAGGAACTATAATATCGCGCGATTTGTACTCAAAATTTCGAGCTATAAAACCTAACACTTTGTTCGCCTTATTGACCGCTGCTGTACTTTGTTTCGCTACTTTTAAATCACCAGTGACTATAACTCCTAAATCTTTTTCCTGCTCTACGCTTGTTAAACCTTTCCCTGACATACTATACGCAAAATTACCGTTACGCGAACCTATACGCAAAATTTTGCACTTATCCACGTTAAATCTCATTTGCCATGTGACTGACCAATCAACGATTTTATTCAGATCTTCCTGAATTTTACCTCTATCTTCGTCATTAATCGCCCTACCACCCAGCTTCGTGTCATCCGCAAACTTTGAAACTATACTGACTAGGCCGACATGTAAATCGTTAATATATATAAGAAAAAGCAAGGGGCCCAATACAGAACCCTGAGGAACGCCACTCGCTACATTAGCCCAACACGACTCCGCTCCATCAACGACCACCCTCTGTTTCCTGCCTCGCAACCACTCTTCTAGCCAATTTATTACTACAACCCTGATTCCATGAGCCTTAGTTTTCTCAATGAGTCTTTTGTGCGGCACGGTGTCAAACGCTTTTTGAAAATCTAAATACACTACATCAACCTCCCGATGTCTATCGTAAACGTCAACCACGCTTTGGAAAAATTCTAAAAGATTAGTTAAGCAAGATTTGTTTCGCCTAAATCCGTGCTGCGTATTTCTAACTAGCTTATGCACTTCTACGTGTTCGACTATACGATCCCTAATTATTGATTCCAGTAGCTTACCTACAACAGACGTTAAACTGATTGGCCTATAATTTCCCGCCGCACCTTTATCCCCTTTCTTAAAGATAGGTGCTACGTTTGATAACTTGAAATTATCTGGTACGCCCCTCAGAAATAGACGCACTAAAAATCTTTGTTAGCGGCACAACAATGCTATCTTTTAATTCTTTTAGTTGTATGGGATATATGGAATCCGGCCCCGGTGATTTACGCGTTTTCATTTATCAATATAGCGCATTACTTCCCCTTCACTAACCACTATATTATCCAAAATATTACCATTATCAAAAGGTATTATGTCTATGACCGTAGGGATATTCGTTACATCTTCTATAGTAAAAACTGACGTAAAAAATTCGTTTAGCAAGGTAGCCATTTCCTTGTTTTCAGAAACTAGATCTCCGTTTACATTTTTCAAAGGCCCAAGACACTTTTTACTGGATTCTATTATTGACGTATTGAAGAATCGCTTGGGGTTTTCTTTACCGTCACGAGCTATGGAGATTTCAAATTCGCACTTGGACGTTTTTATTACACTTTTGCTTCACGCTTCACGCCTCTACTCTTTATAATGTCTCCTACTCTAGAAGTAAACCACAAGGGCAAGTTGTTTACTTTCGCACGCTTAATTTTGTACGGTACACATTCCTCATTTATAGTCCTAAATACTGTTTCGAACGATTCCCACATTAGTTTTGCGTTGGAGTTCCCCATTACGTTTTCCCAAATGACGTGTGACAATTTATTTCGAAATTTACAAAAGTCTGCGTGCTGGAAGTTGGGAATTTTACTCGAGTTAGTTGGTTTCGAGTGACTTACTGAGAGGACAAACTCTACCATATTGTGATCGCTATTGCTTGACGGTTCTATTACTTGAAGATCAGTAATTAGCCTACCATCCATAGTTATTACCAAATCTAAAATGCTGTCCAACCTCGTAGGTTCCCAAACTTTTGAATAAGAAAGCTATCCTCGAGAAAATTAACTAAACGATTACCTTCCGCGTCTCCCTGCATTGTATCGTAATTCACGTTGGCCAATTAAAGTCACCCATAACTAAAGCCTGCTCACTCCTTATTCTCTTTAATTCACGATATAACGCTTCGTCCGTATCAGCTGTTTGATTAGGGGGCGTTATATAACAGCAACAAGAAGTGTGAAATCGTTCAATTTAAGTTCTGCTATAGTCGAATATTGGTTCTGGAATTGTGGGCTTTACTTCTATAACGTTCGCAATATTATCTTTGATATACAACATAACAGCGCCTCCTCGCCTACCTATTCTGTTTTTAACAAAAAGTCTATAACCTTTAATTTGATACTCCCCTACAAAGTCACGTGTTTCAGTGCTAAGCCACGATTCACTTATCGCAATTACATCATAGTCTTTACAAGCAATTAAAGAAAAAAAATTCGTTTGTTTTATTTCGTAGGCTACGAGCATTTAAGGATAGAACCTTCAAATTGTTTGTAATTGCGACACCTTCGCGAGCGCAGGGGAAATTTGTGGAATTTACGCTTCGACGTTCAAGTTACGGCAGCCTGAAAAGAAGAGACAGTATTATGTAATATCTTCCTAAACGCGCAGCTCCAACGTCATTAAGATGAAGTCCATCTTCGAGGAACAAGTCCCTCCTGCCGAGAAACTGTTCCAAAAATTCGCAAAATGCACTCCTTCCTGTTGGCAAAGAGACTTTAGGTTATTGTTAATATAGGTCGCCTTGCTGTAGAAATCGTTACGTTGGATAATTCGAGGAAGTATACCTGTTAAGACAGTCTTATTAGTTTTCTCCTTTAGTCGCTCTAGTAAGTCCCTGTACCTAGCCAGCAGTTCTTCCGATCTAGAATTTAAAACGTTATTAGTACCGACATGAATAACATACGTTGTGTCCTCGGCGGTACCGTCTGTAAAATGGTCAACACTATTAGTTATATCCTCCAACCTTGCACCAGAGTAGCGGTTACAGCGCCTACGACGAGGGTTTCTCCCACATAATTCCTCGATCTGCCCTCGAACAATGGAATCGCGAACGATTCATTTTTCCTGTTCATCAGCATCTTCGAAACCTAAAACAGAAAACGTATTGCTTGTTATTACTGGTAGACAAGTCTTAGGTTTTCTGAATGGGGCTCCATTACGCACTCGAACGAAGGGTTGGGAACTAGGGGAAGAGAGAGGGCTATTAATACTATTTATATTATTAGTAGAAACTGAAGCAGGAGGGGTCGTAACTGGAGTCTCAAGGGATTCTAATTTTGCCTTTCGGAGCATCATATATATATATATCTATATGTGTATATACTATGTATATATATACTATATATATGTGTGTGTGTGTATATATAATCATATATATATATATATATATATATATATATGTGTGTGTGTATATATATGTATATATATATATGTGTATATATATATGTATATATATATATATTTATATGATGAATAAAACCACGAAGGAAAGGAAACACAGAATGGTGCTCAAGCGCTTTCGTCTAATGACATCCTCAGGAACACTGAAGTACATAAAGGGTTACGGCTATATATAGGTTACAGAAAGAAAAAAAATAAATAAATAAATAAATAACATACATATATATATATATATATATATATATATAATAGATATATATATATATATATATATATATATATATGCAATAAACGGAGAAGTAAAAATAAAAATTAAAGGATTAACAGAAAGGCATACAGATTTGTAAGGAAAAATATCGATTTTTAGCACAAGATCAAATGAATTATAAAAATACAAATTTATACTGGAAATCTGCCCGGGTTTTATCACTTTGCCTTTTATAGTCAAGTTTCGATATATATAAAAATAAAATGAAAATTAAAAGTTAATAAAGTAGCATACAAGTTTACCAAAGATTTAGCGTCCTACCCTTCTTATCTAAATCTGTTTTGAAGGAATTCAAAACAACAGGATCGAGTTGAAAAAGACCTTTGCTTATGTTGAAGTTATTTGAAAGTTGGATAATGGCAGACTCAAGAATATTTCTATTAACAATGTTGCTAGAGTGGAATAAAACTGAAGCATTATTCCAATCAATACAGTGGGATAACTGACAAATGGACAAAAAGAGCACTGGACAACTGTCCTGTTCTAACGGAATATTGATGCTGTTTTATACGTTGTGCAAATCCTTTCCCGTCTGACCTATGAAAAGGAATCACATTGTTTACACCCAATTTATAGATAATGCCTGAATTATTGGTAGGGCTATTTTTTACTATGATATTTTTCACAATATTGTTATATGAAAATACTACATTAATATCCAAAAGTTTAAGTACATTAGCAATGCCTAAAAAGCCCGGGAAAAATGGAAGTACTAAAATATTTTTTGACAAAGTACGAGTGTTATTATTGACACGATAGAAAGTTCGTTTTGCCTTGTTGAGACAAGATTCCATAAACGCAGATGGATAACACAGATCACTTCCAATACCGTTGATTTTTCCAATTCGGCATCGATGTATTCCGGACTGGCGATCCTAAGGGCGCGGAGAAACATTGATGAAAAAATGGCCTTCTTAGTGGGGGTGTCATGTCCCGAGTAAAAGTGTACGTAGGACAAATTGTTTGTTGTTTTCCGATAGATACTAAACTTAAAACCTGTGCTTTCCCTATGTACACGCACATCCAAAAATGGGATTGAATTGTCTTGTTCCACTTCTAAAGTAAACTTAATGGAGGGGACTTGATCATTTAACTGAAGGAGGAAGTTATCCAGGTCACGATTCATGGGCCAGATACACAAAATATCGTCGACGTACCGCAACCAAGGGATGCCAACCCCCAGGATTCTCGGAATGTAAGTAATTTCGAAAAACTCCATATAAATATTGGAGAGGAGGGGCGATAAGGGGTTGCCCATGGCCATCCCAAACACTTGTTGATAATACTCGTTACTGAAAGTGAATTTACAGTCTTTGATGCAAAGCTTAATAAGTTCCAAAACAATGTGTGAAGGTAGTGGCAGGTCATACTTATGTAATTCTTGGGAGAGAAAGTCAAGCATATCATCAATCGGCACTTTTGTAAACAATGAACAAACGTCAAAACTGATCAATCTATCGTTAGTTTCAGTACGTGCATTATTCAATTTTTCAGTAAGATCCATGGAATTTTTTACATGTGAATCAGAGATAGTTCCGAGAATGGGGGACAAGACTTTGACAAGCCATTTGGAGAGTTTATAAGTAATAGAGCCCACCGAGCTAATAATAGGGCGCATAGGGTTGCCAGGTTTGTGGTTTTAATAAGACCGTAAAGGTAGGGCAGACAAGGTGAAGTGGACATGAAAAGCGGAATTAAGTCCTTATGATCTTTGAGAATGCGTTTCAAGCCACTATTAAATGATTTGATGACGTCATCCTGCGGGTTCTTCCTAAGTTTGCTGTATGTAGCGGGGTCCTGGAGAAGCTCGTTCATCTTTCCGATGTAGTCCACTTTGTCCATTTTTCATCAATGTTTCTCCGCGCCCTTAGGATCGCCAGTCCGGAATACATCGATGCCGAATTGGAAAAAATCAACGGTATTGGAAGTGATCTGTGTTATCCATCTGCGTTTATGGAATCTTGTCTCAACAAGGCAAAACGAACTTTCTATCGTGTCAATAATAACACTCGTACTTTGTCAAAAAATTTTAGTACTTCCATTTTTCCCGGGTTTTTTAGACATTGCTAATGTACTTAAACTTTTCAATATTAATGTATTATTTTCATATAACAATATTGTGAAAAATATCATAGTAAAAAATAGCCCTACCAATAATTCAGGCATTATCTATAAAATTGGGTGTAAACAATGTGATTCCTTTTACATAGGTCAGACGGGAAAGGATTTGCACACACGTATAAAACAGCATCAATATTCCGTTAGAACAGGACAGTTGTCCAGTGCTCTTTTTGTCCATTTGTCAGAGTTATCCCACTGTATTGATTGGAATAATGCTTCAGTTTTATTCCACTCTAGCAACATTGTTAATAGAAATATTCTTGAGTCTGCCATTATCCAACTTTCAAATAACTTCAACATAAGCAAAGGTCTTTTTCAACTCGATCCTGTTGTTTTGAATTCCTTCAAAACAGATTTATATAAGAAGGGTAGGACGCTAAATCTTTGGTAAACTTGTATGCTACTTTATTAACTTTTAATTTTCATTTTATTTTTATATATATCGAAACTTGACTATAAAAGGCAAAGTGTTAAAACCCGGCAGATTTCCAGTATAAAATTTGTATTTTTATAATTCATTTGATGTTATTTTTACTTCTCCGTTTATTGCATATATATATATATATATATATATATATATATGTGTGTGTGTGTGTGTGTGTAGATATGTATGTGTATATATGTATATATATATATATATATATATATATATGTATGTATGTATGTGTTATTCATTTATTTTTATTTTTATTTTTTCTTTCTGTAACCTATATATAGGCCGTAACCCTTTATGTACTTCAGTGTTCCTGAGGATGTCAATAGACGAAAGCGCTTGAGCACCATTTTCTGTTTCCTTTCCTTCGTGGTTTTATTCATCATAAATATTTTTCACGTGTTACTTTCGTGAAATAATTTTCATATATATATATATATAATAATGTTATAATGTTTGAAACCAACAAAGACCCTAGGATCCACTCATGGCTGGTCTACCTAACTGTGTTCGTAATCGTGTATTGTGTATGTCCTCCGTGGTGGCGGAGGGGACCTACAATTTTACGTGGATTCCGAACCACAAGAACATAAGAAATTTATGTAAAAACTGCCAGTAAATTGGCAACGACCAATTTTTACGAAACTAAATAATTATCAATTTAAAACTAATTAATTATCGATTTAAAAGTAAAGATAGAATCTCTGGATCCAGAGGATCAAGTCATAATAGACTACTATCCACAAATATGTTACACTCTATATCTATTTATAACGGACATGCAAATATATCAGATCCAAAGAATCCAGTCAATTTCATTACGGTATCCATCAAGTCACGGTCCATATCGATTGCGGACCAAGTCAAAATTTACAACCATATACATTACCGTATATACACTTACGAGGAAAAGTGTAGGGGTGGCTGTAAAGACTGTACAGTAATGTATAGAAATGTGTGTGCACCCATTTTGGGTCACCCATTTAAAGGTGTTTGTAGGGCAAATGAAGATCATGAGTTTTTCAATACCTCACAGTACTATAGGGGCAACGCTCGGCAGAGGAATCTCTTTAAATGGGGTGTGTAAGGACAGAGAGTATCCCCTAACCCAAGACGCTGCCTCCCTATATCCCACAACACTTGTGTTGAGCTGTGGGATCTATCCCGAGAAAGCCTTAATTTTACTACCTTAAACTATACCCTTTCTATCAACATATGCGTCTAATCGATTTTTAAACATGTTTATAGACGTGCTACTAATTACTTCTACCGGTAAACTATTC
>JAJOZX010004903.1:95000-100000 GCA_023014485.1 Bathynomus jamesi
TTGTCTGTTCGCGAATTTGTTTTTCTCGGTCTGCCAGATCGTTTTTTAGGGACTGGCGTGGTTAGGCCACCATTGTTCTTAGCCCGTGAAACCCATAAATTAACGGTACTTTGGGATATGTTTAATTCTTTAGCTATCTGTCTCTGTGATTTCCCACATGCATGCAAAGCAACAATAGCACCTCGACAATCACTCTTAAGTTGTTTTTTAGCACACATTATATATAAATTTTTTTACACCACTTTCTGTAAAAAAAAAAAAATATCAAGAAATTTACACAAACAGTGAAATCTGACAAATTTGAGACACAGCCACCCGCAACGAAGGCTACCAGAACACTAATTTGAGAATGCGTTGGATAGCTCTCATATCAGCGAGCAACCTCAAAGTTACCAGATGTCGCTAGAACAAATAGAAAGTGAATTACGTGTCTCTGAATATTAAGGGAAAATATTGTATTTTCTTGAGTGATCGGATACTTTTCGCGGGCACTGTATATATATATAATACATTCAACTGCAAAGAACACGCAGTATAAATAACGTAAAGAACGACGCTTGTATAGGAGATATTCCGCGCAAGACGAGAGAGAGAGAACGGAACAAATGAAAAAATGAGGTAACCACCTGGGAATCGAACCCGGGATCTTCCGATTGCCGGTCAGACGCGATACCATTACACCATGGACCTCACTCTTCCAAATGCCGTAATTCTTCTACATACTCGCAGAAACCAATGCCCCAAGGGGGCACCTCCCGCATGCCGTAACATTATATACATTCAACTGCAAAGAACACGCAGTATAAATAACGTAAAGAACGACGGAAGATCCCGGGTTCGATTCCCAGGTGGTTACCTCATTTTTTCATTTGTTCCGTTCTCTCTCTCTCGTCTTGCGCGGAATATCTCCTATACAAGCGTCGTTCTTTACGATATATAATATATATATATATATATACAGTCTTTCCTCAGTGGTGATCAGTCTTTCCTTGTGAACAGACGTGTTTTATCGAGTGTCGAGTGTTATCAATTGAATAAGTGGTTTTCGTTGAAGTGTTTTAAAAAAAAAGTGCCCGTGCATTCTTAACTAAATTACTTCGTGCTACTAATCATTCATTAACGAATATATTTCATTTATTGACGTTATTCAGTACTATATTATTTGATCAAACTAAGGCTACTGAACGTGGCTTGCCTTGTTTGGTTTTCAAATCAATCAGAAAACGTGCAGTCATAAGGTTGAAATTCCCTTGGTTTTCATTTGTTGTTTTTCAAATCTATCAGAATCGTGGTTTCTTAAGGTTCATTTTTCCTTCACACACTACCTGACCTCCAAAAGGGTCACCTACCATGGGAAAAAAAGGATTAAGTCAGTAAACAGCGACCAGATAAGTTTCATTTAATACTTTTTCTTTAACATTTCTTTCGTCGGTAGCTTAATTATATATTCATTTAGCATAAAATTGTTACAAGAACCTGTTTCTGCGTTTCAAGAACAATGTTGCGGGTTTTCGCAGGTGACGGCACAATAAGCACGCGGTAGACCTACGTTGTAATTTATTAATTTCCAAACGCTCGTTTTTTGTTTTTTTGATGTTCAACTAATTAAAAGCATGGCACCCCCGTCAAGTACTTGCAGTCGCTGTGAAGGGAAATTTGCTGCTTACGCGTTTACAATGGCTAATAATAATGATCAGTTAGTTTGCAGGTGGTGCTCAAGCATGGAAGTGCTGAGGAACGAGTTAGAACGTGAGAGGGAGGCCAGGGTGAGACTTGAAGAAAGCGTGATGCTCCTGACGGCAAAATTAGAATCCCTTGAGACTCCAGTTACGACCCCTCCTGCCTCAGTTTCTACTAATAATATAAATAGCCCTCTCTCTTCCCCTAGTTCCCAACCCTTCGTTCGAGTGCGAACTGGAGCCCCATTGAGAAAAGCAAAGACCTGTCTACCAGTAATAACAAACAATAAGTTTTCTGTTTTAGGTTTCGAAGATGCTGATGAACCGGAAATACGACTCGTTGGCGATTCCATTGTTCAAGGGCAGCTTGAGGAATTCTGTGGGAGAAACCCTCGTCGTAGGCGCCGTTACTGCTACCCTGGTGCAAGGGTGGAGGATATAACTAATAGTGTTGACCATTTTACAGACGGTACCGCCGAGGACAAAACGTATGTTATTCATGTCGGTACTAATAACGTTTTAAATTCTAGATCGGAAGAACTGCTGGCTAGGTACAGGGACTTATTAGAGCGATTAAAGGAGAAAACTAATAAGATTGTTTTAACAGGTATACTTCCTCGAATTATCCAACGAAGCGATTTCTACAGCAAGGCGACCTATATTAACAATAACCTAAAGTCTCTTTGCCAACAGGAAGGAGTGCATTTTGCAAATTTTTGGAACAGTTTCTACGGCAGGAGGGACTTGTTAATCGAAGATGAACTTCATCTTAATGAAGTTGGAGCTGCGCGTTTAGGAAGACTATTTCATAATACTGTCTTTTCTTTTCAGGCTGCCGTAACTCGAACGGTCCCAGCGTAAATTCCATAAACTCCACAAATTTCCCCCGCGCTCGCGAAGGTGTCGCAATTACAAACAATTTGAAGGTTTTATCCTTAAGTGCTCGTAGCCTACGAAATAAAATAAACGAATTTTTTTCCTTAATTGCTTGTAAAGACTATGATTTAATTGCGATAAATGAATCGTGGCTTAGCACTGAAACACGTGACTTTGTAAGGGAATATCAAGTTAAAGGTTATAGACTTTTTGTTAAAAACAGAATAGGTAGGCGAGGAGGCGGTGTTATGTTGTATATCAAAGATAATATTGCGAACGTTATTGAAGTAAAGCACTCAATTCCAGAACCGATAGATTCGACTATAGCAGAACTTAAATTGAACGATTTCAAACTTCTTGCTGCGGTTATATATAGGCCCCCAAATCAAACAGCTGATACGGACGAAGCGTTATATCGTGAACTAAAGAGAATAATCGGTAGTGAGCAGGCTTTAGTTATGGGTGACTTTAATTGCGCCAACGTGAATTACGATACAATGCAGGGAGACGCGGAAGGTAATCGTTTAGTTAATTTTCTCGAGGATAGTTTTCTTATTCAAAGGTTGGGGAACCTACGAGGTTGGACAGTATTTTAGATTTAGTAATAACTACGGATGATAGGCTAATTACTGATCTTCAAGTAATAGAACCGTTGAGTAATAGCGATCACAATATGGTAGAGTTTGTCCTCTCAGTAAGTCACTCGAAACCAACTAACTCGACTAAAATTCCTAACTTCCAGCACGCAGACTTTAGTAAATTTCGAAATAAATTTTGACACGTCAATTGGGAAAACGTAATGGGGAACTCCAACGCAAAACTAATGTGGGAATCGTTCGTAACGGTATTTCGGACTATAAATGAGGAATGTGTACCGTACAAAATTAAGCGTGCGAAAGTAAACCACAAGCCCTTTTGGTTTACTTCTAGAGTACGAGACATTATAAAGAGTAGAGATAGGGCTTATCGGCAACATAAGTGCGATAAAGACAATTTGTTGTTACGAAACAACTACATATCTCTGAGGCGTGAAGCGAAAAGTGTAATAAAAAAGTCCAAGCGCGAATTTGAAATCTCCATAGCTCGTGACGGTAAAGAAAACCCAAAGCGATTCTTTCAATACGTCAATAATAGAAATCCAGTGAAAAGTGTCTTAGGTCCATTGAAAAATGTAAATGGAGATCTAGTCTCTGAAAACAAGGAAATGGCTACCTTGCTAAACGAATTTTTTACGTCAGTTTTTACTATAGAAGATGTAACGAATATCCCTACGGTCATAGACATAATACCTTTTGATAATGGTAATATTTTGGATAACATTGTCGTTAGTGAACGGGAAGTAATGCGCTATATTGATAAAATGAAAACGCGTAAATCACCGGGTCCGGATTCCATATATCCCATACAACTAAAAGAATTAAAAGATAGCATTGTTGTGCCGCTAACAAAGATTTTGAATGCGTCTATTTCTGAGGGGTGCGTACAAGATAATTTCAAGTTAGCAAACGTAACACCTATCTTTAAGAAAGGCGATAAAGGTGCGGCGGGAAATTATAGGCCAATCAGTTTAACGTCTGTTGTAGGTAAGCTACTGGAATCAATAATTAGGGATCGTATTATCGAACACTTAGAAGTGCATAATCTGGTTAGAAATACCCAGCACGGTTTTAGGCGAAACAAATCTTGCTTAACTAATCTTTTAGAATTTTTCCAAAGCGTGGTTGACGTTTACGATAGACATCGGGCGGTTGATGTAGTGTATTTAGATTTTCAAAAAGCGTTTGACACCGTGCCGCACAAAAGACTCATTCAAAAAACTAAGGCTCATGGAATCAGGGGTGTAGTAATAAATTGGCTAGAAGAGTGGTTGCGAGGTAGGAAACAGAGGGTGGTCGTTGATGGAGCGGAGTCGTGTTGGGCTAATGTAGCGAGTGGCGTTCCTCAAGGTTCTGTATTGGGCCCCTTGCTTTTTCTTATATACAGGGTGTCCCAGAATTAACTATCTATTTCATTGAAATCGGACAAATTTTTAAAAACACACTTTTATTTATGTTTATCATGTTTAATATGTTAAAAATGTATAAATTTGTAAATTTTTTTCATAATTTTATTTTCATAATTTTTTCATTATCTGGTCCAATGAAAAACCATCTGAAGTCATAGAATGGCAAAGAGACTCTCCAAAAGTTAACGTGTGGCTTGGAATGACCAAATCCAAAATTTATGGCCCATTCTTCTTTGCGGTAGCAACTGTAACAGGTACCGTCTTCCTTGATATGCTTCAGCAGTTTCTCGAACCACAGCTTCTTGTTGATGGCATTCTTGATAATGTTGTGTTTCAACAAGATGGAGCACCATAAATTTTGGATTTGGTCATTCCAAGCCACAAGTTAACTTTTGGAGAGTCTCTTTGCCATTCTATGACTTCAGCCGGTCTTTCATTGG
>JAJOZX010004903.1:105000-369588 GCA_023014485.1 Bathynomus jamesi
TATATACACACACACACACACACACACACACATATATATATATATATATATATATATATATATATATATATATAATATATATATATACTGTATATATATATAATGTTGTTATAATGTTCAGACCAACAAAGACCCTAGGATCCACTCGTGGCTGGTCTACCTAACTGTGTTCGTGTATTGTGTATGTCCTCCGTGGTGGCGGAGGGGACCTACAATTTTACGTGGGTTCCGAACCACAAGAACATAAGAAATTTATGTAAAAACTGCCGGTAAATTGGCAACGACCAATTTTTACGAAACTAAATAATTATCAATTTAAAACTAATTAATTATCGATTTAAAACTAAAGATAGAATCTCTGATCCAGAGGATCAAGTCATAATAGACTACTCTCCACAAATATGTTACACTCTATATCTATTTATAAAGGACATGCAAATATATCGGATCCAAAGAATCCAGTCAATTTCATTACAGTATCCATCAAGTCACGGTCCATATCGATAGCGGACCAAGTCAAAATTTACAATCATATACATTACAATATATACACTTACGAGAAAAAGAGTAGGTGTGGCTGTAAACACTGTACAGTAATGTAGAAATGTGTGTGCACCCATTATGGGTCTCCCATTTAAAGGTGTTTGTGGGGCAAGTGAAGATCATGAGTTTTTCAATACCTCACAGTACTATGGGGGGCACCGCTCGGCAGAGGAATCTCTTTAAATGGGGTGTGTAAGGACAGAGAGTATCCCTTAACCCAAGACGCTGCCTCCCTATATCCCACAACACTTGTGTTGAGCTGTGGGATCTATCCCCACAAAGCCTTAATTTTACTACCTTAAACTATACCCTTTCTATCAACATATGCGTCTAATCGATTTTTAAACATGTTTATAGACGTGCTACTAATTACTTCTACCGGCAAACTATTCCAGCTATTTACTATTCTATGCGTAAAAAAGTTTTTCGCAACTACTGTCTCGAACCTTCTACTTGTCAACTTACACCCGTTATTTCTAGTCCTATTATATTGAGATATTTCGAAAAAGCTATCTCTATCTACGTTATCGAACCCATTCATAATTTTGAAAACCTGGATTAGATCACCCCTTAACCTCCTGGTCTGGAGTGTTGTCAATTTTAACTCCTTAAGCCTATCCTCGTACGACTTTGACCTAAGCGACGGAATCATCTTAGTTGCTCGTCTTTGAACTCTTTCGATTTTGTCTATATCTTTGCGCATATGCGGATTTCAAAATTGGACCGCGTACTCCAAATGGGGTCTAACTAATGATTTATAAAGAGGAACTATAATATCGCGCGATTTGTAAATAAAATTCCGAGCTATAAAACATAACACTTTGTTCGCCTTATTGACCGCTGCTGTACTTTGTTTCGCTACTTTTAAATCACCAGTGACTATAACTCCTAAATCTTTTTCCTGCTCTACGCTTGTTAAATCTTTCCCTGACATACTATACGCAAATTTACCGTTACGCGAACCTATATGCAAAATTTTGCACTTATTAACGTTAAATCTCATTTGCCATGTGACTGACCAATCAACGATTTTATTCAGATCTTCCTGAATTTTACCTCTATCTTCGTCATTAATCGCCCTACCACCCAGCTTCGTGTCATCCGCAAACTTTGAAACTGTACTGACTAGGCCGACATGTAAATCGTTAATATATATAAGAAAAAGCAAGGGGCCCAATACAGAACCCTGAGGAACGCCACTCGCTACATTAGCCCAGCACGACTCCGCTCCATCAACGACCACCCTCTGTTTCCTGCCTCGCAACCACTCTTCTAGCCAATTTATTACTACACCCCTGATTCCATGAGCCTTAGTTTTTTCAATGAGTCTTTTGTGCGGCACGGTGTCAAACGCTTTTTGAAAATCTAAATACACTACATCAACCGCCCGATGTCTATCGTAATCGTCAATCACGCTTTGGAAAAATTCTAAAAGATTAGTTAAGCAAGATTTGTTTCGCCTAAATCCGTGCTGCGTATTTCTTACAAGTTTATGGTATTCTAAGTGTTCGACTATACGATCCCTAATTATTGATTCCAAAAGCTTACCTACAACAGACGTTATATATATATATATAATATATATATATATATATATATATAATATATATATATATATATATATATATATATATATATATATATATAAAAGAAATAGGAATAAAGATCCAAAGAAATTCTTTAGGTTTTATAAATATAATAATAAAGAACATGATAGGATTGGCCCAATAGAACATGATAGGATGTTTGAAAAAGATCAGGATATTGGTGGTATTTTTAATGATTATTTTAGTTCTCTTTTTACTAAAGAAAATTTAAATAACTTTGTTTTTACTTTAAATTCTGTAAACTCGGGCATTCTTGATCATCAATATTCCATCTGTGATTTTAAAGTTGCCCAAGCTTAGGCGAGTTAATTTAAGCTATAACATAATGGATGCTGACCAGGTTATACTTCCCAAAGAGACCAGTTTAGAAGAGAGTGATGTGAGAGAAAACCGTTTAATAGACTCCTCCCACTAGTTCATCAAAGGCAGGGGTGTAACTAACTTTTGAATTGGGGGCGGATAATATAGGTTTTGTCCCCTCCCCCAAACTTTTTTACTGGGAAGATAAGCATTTTTGAACAAAACCTAAGCATTGTCAGATATAGGCCTATTAATTGTTGCGAGAGTCGACAAGAAAAATGAATACATTTACTACTAAAATCAACTTCTCTCCATGGCTTAGGAACTTTTTTTACCACAACTGCGATAGTCGACTGGGCTTCAGAGTGCTTGAAATGACCGCCAGATATCTGATACCTGGACCTCTGGCGGCCGCACCAGGTACAGCGTATGAGTAAACCCTGAATCAGCTGGCTCAGCTTGTCCGCCCACGCCTCCACTGTGGTGACTAATTCTCGTCAGTCTTCGCCATTTTCTTCACTACGTAGGCAATACATAGGTAAGCTATAAGTAATATTACACTTGCTTATTATGCATGCAGTTTGTTGTAACTTTTTATGCGTAGGGAAAAGCAAATTAATACCTAAATTGTGATAATATTGGGTAAAATATGAAGTGTATCATGGTCTCCATGTCATCGTTATAATGTTACAATGTTTCAGACCAACAAAGACTACTTGTTGCTGGTCTACCTAACTGGAGTTGCAGTTGTGTATAATGCATGTCCTCCGTGGTGGCGGAGGGGACCTACAATTTTACGTGGGTTCCGAACCACATAAACCTTAATTTTACTACCTTAAACTATACCCAATCTATCAACATATGCTTCTAATCGATTTTTAAACATGTTTATAAACGTGCTACTAATTACTTCTACCGGCAAACTATTCCGGCTATTTACTATTCTATGCATAAAAAAGTTTTTGGCAACTACTGTCTCGAACCTTCTACTTGTCAACTTAAACCAGTTATTTCTCGTCTTATTATATTGTGATATTTCGAAAAAGCTCTCTCTATTTACGTTATCGAACCCATTCATTTTTAAAACATGGATTAGATCACCCCTTAGCCTCCTAGTCTCGAGTGTAGTCAATTTTAACTCCTTAAGCCTATCCTCGTCGGACTTTGACCTAAGCGACGGAATCATCTTAGTTGCTCGTCTTTGAAATCTTTCGATTTTGTCTATATCTTTGAGCATATGCGGATTCCAAAATTGGATCGCGTACTCCAAATGGGATCTAATTAATGATTTATAAAGAGGAACAATAATAACGCGTGATTTGTACTCAAAATTCCTAGCTATAAAACCTAGCACTTTGTTCGCCTTATTGACCGCTGCTGTACTTTGTTTCGCCACTTTTAAATCACCAGTGACGATAACTTCTAAATATTTTTCCTGTTCTATGTTTACCAACTCCTTTCCTGGCATACTATACGCAAAATTACCGTTACGCGAACTTATATGTAAAATTTTGCACTTAGCTACGTTAAATCTCATTTGCCATGCGACTGACCAATCAACGATTTTGTTCAGAGCTTCCTGGATTTTACCTTTATCTTCATCATTAATTGCCCTACCACCCAACTTCGTGTCATCCGCAAACTTTGAAGCTGTACTGACTAGGCCGACATCTAAATCGTTAATATATACAGTATAACTGCAGGGCCGCCGAGAGGGTGGAGAAGCCGTTATAAATCCCCGGGGCCCGGAAAGAGGGGGAATAAAATCTAAAAATATTAATAAAGCAATTGATTAAATAACAGAAAAGAAATATAATTAATGAATATACATTTTAGAGAGATTATCATAGTCAAACTGAAACAGATAAAATATTATCTGCGGTTCACCAATGCCCAAGACCGACTGACAGATATGAGAACCATGATAACTGAAAGCCAGTTAGCCCGTACTTTAAATTTCATCAGAATCATTTACCACTTTGCTAGAGAGAAAGCAAAGAAAGTACACTTCTAATTATGAAAATCTTGCAGTAAACAATTGTCTTGCCTGCATGGACTGGTACTGCATTTATAAATTGTATGGTGAGAGAATTAATATAATTGATTCGAAAAATAAAATGGTAATTTTCTTCTGAGCTGAGTTGTTTATTCATACTGTATGTTTTGAATAGTGACTTGGTCATATAATCAGTTTGCTTGTTGTGTACACAGAAAACATTCATAATAAAATACTGAGTAAACAGGGGAGCCCATATACCAATCCTTCCCCGGGGCCCGTGGCAGCTCTCGTCGGCCCTGAGTATAAGAAAAAGTAAGGGGACCAATACAGAATCCTGAGGAACGCCGCTCGCTACATTAGCCCAAGACGACTCCGCTCCATCAACGATCACCCTGTTTCCTATCTCGCAACCACTCTTCTATCCAATTTATTACTACACCCCTGATTCCATGAGCCTTAAGTTTTTTAATGAGTCTTTTGTGCGGTACGGTGTCAAACGCTTTTTGAAAATCTAAATGCACTACATCTATCGTCCGATGACTATCGTAAACTTCAACCACGCTTTGAAAAATTTCTAAAAGATTAGGTAAGCAAGATTTATTTCGCCTAAAACAGTGCTGCATATTTCTAATCAAGTTATGCAATTCTAAGTGTTCGACTATACGATCCCCAATTACTGATTCCAATAGCTTACCTACAACAGACGTTAAACTGATTGGCCTATAATTTCCCGCCGCACCTTTATCGCCTTTCTTAAAAATAGGTGTTACATTTGCTAACTTGAAATTATCTGGTACGCACCCCTCAGAAATAGACGCATTAAAAATCTTTGTTAGCGGCACAATAATGCTTTCTTTAATTTCTTTTAGTTATATGGGATATATGGAATCCGGCCTCTGGTGATTTAAGCATTTTCATTTTCTTAATATACTGCATTACCCCTCTTTCACTAACCACAATATTATCTAAAGTATTACCATTGTCAAAAGGTATTATGTCTATGACCGTATGGATATTCTTTACATCTTCTATTGTAAAAACTGACGTAAAAAATTCGTTTAGCAGAGTAGCCATTTGCTTGTTTTCAGAAACTAACGCTCCGTCAAAATTTTTCAACGGCCCCAAGACACTCTTTACTGGATTCTTTTATTGACGTATTGAAAGAATCGCCTGGGGTATTCTTTGCCGTCACGAATTATGAAGATTTCAAAATCACGCTTGGACTTTTTTATTACGCTTTTCGCTTCACGCCTTAGAGATATGTAATTGTTTCGTAACCGCAAATTGTTTTTATCGCACTTATGTAGCCTATAAGCCCTATCTCTACTCTTTATAATATCTCCTACTCTAGAAGTAAACCACAATGGTTTGTTATTTACTTTCGCACGCTTAATCTTGTACGGTACACCTTCCTCATTTATAGCTGGTTTCGAGTGACTTACTGAGAGGACAAACTCAACCATATTGTGATCGCTATTGCTTAACGGTTCTATTACTTGAAGATCAGTGATTAGCCTATCGTCCGTAGTTATTACTAAATCTAAAATACTGTCCACCTTCGTAGGTTCCCCAACCTTTTTGAATAAGAAAGCTATCATCGGGAAAACTAACTAAACGATTGCCTTCCGCGTCTCCCCACATTGTATCGTGAGCCACGTTGGCTCAATTAAAGTCACCCTTAACTAAGACCTGCTCACTACCTATTATTCTTTTAAGTTCACGATATAACGCTTCATCCGTATCAGCTGTTTGATTAGGGGGCCTATATATATAACGGCAAGAAGAAGTTTGAAATCGTTCAATTTAAGTTCTGCTATAGTCGAATCTATCGGTTCTGGAATTCTGTGCTTTATTTCTATAACGTTCGCAATATTATCTTTGATATACAACATAAAACCGCCTCCTCGCCTACCTATTCTGTTTTTACAAAAAGTCTATACCCTCTAATTTCATACTCCCCTACAAAGTAACGTGTTTCAGTGCTAAGCCACGATTCATTTATTGCAATTAAATCAGTCTTTACAAACAATTAAAGAAAAAAAATTCGTTTATTTTATTTCGTAGGCTACGAGCATTTGAGGATAGAACCTTCAAATTGTTTGTAACCGCGATACCTTCGTGCGCGCAAAGGAATTTTAAGAAAATTACGCCGGGACCGTTCGAGTTACCGCAGCCTGAAAAGAAGAGACGGTATTATGAAATAGTCTTCCTAAACGCGCAGTTCCAACGCCATTAAGATGAAGTCCATCTCCGAGGAACAACTCCCTCCTGCCGTAGAAACTGCTCCAAAAATTTGCAAAATGCACTCCTTCCTGCTGACAAAGTGACTTTAGGTTATTGTTACTATAGGTCGCCTTGCTGTGGAACGTCGTTTAACTTGCCATTGTTAAATCTTCCTTCCTTGAACAATCACTTTTAAAATTAGAAAGAGCCGTTTTGAGCAGAAAACTGAGATTTGTTTCTAAAAAAAACTCTGAATAGTTAGCTAGAACAACGTGAAAAAAGGAGATCATTTCGCGTGAATGGTCATCAAGTGAGAGCTATTTTAGATACAGGCTGCTCCACAACGTTCATTTCAGAAGATGCGGATTAACAATGCGGGTTGCTCAAATGAGCAGTAATAAGCAAATACTTCAAACTTGCTCTTTCGTTGAAATAGATTTACAGCTCATCATTTCAACTGCCATTCTGAAACAGAGTCTATATTAAAGCAATTTAGCAGAGAGGCGGGCAATACATTTTCAGAACTCCACCAAAGAGAGCAACACAAAATTGCAGACGAAGGATAAGCACAAGATAACAGATAATCTTCTTTTAATAGATTCACAGTAATAACTGAATCTACACATAGTACTAAAACCAAAAGTTAGCAGCTGACACGGAAGCTTCTAGCAGTGGCTGTATCCTCCATCGCGGGACACGTCAGCGCGTCAACGCCAACGAAAAAACGTGGAACGTCAACGCGAAGGAGAGGCGGTGTCAAACTAATACAACAACTCGCTGGTGGCCAAACCTTATCAAATCTCCGTGCAGCGGGCAGTCTACGGTTGGTCAGACTGGCAGTCGACGGCCTGTTGCGTGCACGGTCAGTGTGTCGATCGGCTCCCAGGGCCGGACCTATACCAGCGTGCTATTTTTTCATTTACGGGGAGCAATTGTGTGCCGGACGTGCTCCCGGACTACTCTTACTCTCCGGCGACATTAAGATTGATCCAGGCCCCACAACAACCTCACATATCACCATACCCAAAGACATAGACACAATAGGACCATGAGACACATACAGAAGTATAATATTAACATATTACAGTACAACGTAGATGGCCTCACAAACAAAATCATGCAGCTTAGGGAATTCGAATACAAACATAATATTCACATAGCACTTATACAAGAAACAAAACTAAAACGCACACACAAAACACCCACCATCCCTAACTTCACGACGATCCGTCAAGATCGTACTGGGGGTCACGGGGGTGGACTCATCACTTACATACGTAAAATCATTAGCTACACTGATGCCACCCAAATCATTACAAACACAATCCAAACAAATAATACGATAGAAATACAGGCAGTTAACATTAAAACACGCGCAAAACACAACACCACACTCATTAACATTTACACCCCACTAGATAGTTCGCCTAAGGTGCCAGCCAATTACATTCCACAGTTACACAATCTGGCCTCTCTCACTAATGTCATCTTAGGAGGAGACTTCAACGCTAAAGACACTAGTTGGTACCTGCACAACAAAAACAACACCAGAGGCGCCAACATAGCCACACAACTAAACAGCCTCTTCATTCTTAACAACACAGAAGAACATATACACATACCACATCAAGCAGGATACTCAAACTCCTCCCCAGACATAACGTTCTGTTCCCCCTCACTAGCAACACATACTGTACACCTGCCCATCATCATTACAACACGTTCTACACTCTGCGCCAACATCCTTAGGCACACTTACAGAAATTATAAGAAAGCTGATTGGGAACAATTCAAACTACGGACTGAAGAACAATTCACCACATTAAACAGCACACCCATCCAGGGCCGGATTTAGGAGTGGGCAAAGTGGGCAGCTGCCCATGGGCCTCCACATCTTGGGGGCCTCCACATATCGACAAGCCATTATCAAAATAGAAAAAACCCGAAACTAGAAAAACCCGATAGATGATCAACAAAAAAACACGCGCATCCAATACCACTGTAGTACATAAACTTTTACCAATTACTATTTGTTGTGTACTGATTATTATTTTGTTTTTATTACTCTTTTAGGCCTACTCTCACTATAATGGAATACCCGAGTAACCCGAGGCTTTCATTTTTTGCAGAAATGAGTGCAATGGACAGACACAAGAGTGCACGATGTTTTGAAAGTGTATGTATGTTAATTATATTATGAATCTTATGGATGACTTCAATTATGTCTTCCCCTAAGGTAGGGGGGCCTCCACATGGAGGCTGCCCAGGGCCTCCACACGTCTAAATCCGGCTCTGCACCCATCATAAACATCAATACAACACTCAAGACATTCAATCAGATCATCAGTAATGCAAACAAATACATACCCAAGGACAACATTAGGAAATACAACCCAAATTACGCTAGAGAAATAGCCCACCTCATAAGGCAACGTAACAACCTCAAACATAACACACAAACACCACACACAGAAGTCATAAAACAGCAGATACAACAGCTCAACACAGAAATAAACAACAAACTTAAAGAAAAACAAACAGAAACATTTAGGGAATTCATAACAACACTAAACCACTCTACAGATACATCCAGGCTATAAAAGACTATAAACAGCATTACCCACTCTAACAGCGGCATTCACACCTCACACGCGGCTATCTGTCGCAGCCAAAATAATGTCCCAACATATACACAACAAGCTAACATTCTAGTTAATCACTACGCCAGGGCCGCATTTAGGGGGTTGCGCACCTGGCAAATGTCCAAGGCCCTGCGCCCGATGGGCCCCGCAAATTTCAATTGAAAAAAATTAAACGTCACGTATTTGCCATCTGCGACGAGTTTTACTTTTTCCGGCAGTCCGCATGGCATCAGGCATTCTAATATCCGCTTTGATGGTGTTTAATTTGTTGTTCTTGTTAGTGTTACTCATTTCTAATGTTGTTACTAACTTACTTCTTGTTGTTTCTGTTGCAGATTCATGATTTATGTTCTTATTGTTGGCATTGTAATACGTACAACATGGAAACGAGCCGTGACCGGGATCGAAGGAGGAAATATAAACCCGGTAGTGAAAAGCGTAAGGATAAGAAGCGCAGAGAAGAGTTTCTTGCGGCGGTGCCGAAACTGACTAATTGGATTAAATCATCAGCAACTAAGTCAGCCCCTTCAGCAGGCCCACCAGCTGCCTCCACTACTTCAGCAGCTGCGTTTCCAGCCAGATCAGATGCCGTCCAATCTTTAACCGAAGGCTACGCCGAGAATATCGTGGTACTGGATGAGCTAGCAGCAGATACCAGCTAAACTGCGGAAGCCAGGATCGAAGCCAGGGGATTGTCTAAACAGCTTCAACAACTCGAAACAGCCATTTTATTGGTTTTATGGAACACTATTCTCGAACGATTTAAAAAAACGAATGCATCTCTGCAAAAACAAGGAATATCGTTAGACTCAGCCACCCTCTTGCTGAAATCACTACTGCAATTTGTTGAAGATCTCAGATCAAGATTTGACGAATTCGAGGATCAGGGCATCGGAAAGTGTGGTCATCGAGTATACAAGGAATCGACTCAACGCACAAAGCAGAGAAAGCGCCATCATGACGAAATCGGAACTGCCGAAGATACGAACCTGACACCAAGAGATTCATTTCGGACCACTGTATTTCTACCGATAATTGATAAACTGTGTACCACTCTGAGCACTCGTCTAGAAGCGTACGCTGTCCTGCAGAAAAGATTTGGATTTTTGTATTTCCTTCTAGTTCTGGACATCGACAGTTTTCGTCGGTCAGCTGAATATCTAGTAGAATGGTATCCGGCTGATCTGGAGAAAGAGCTGGTAACAGAAGTTGTGCAGTTCGCTGCCCTAATGAAACTCACCGAAAGTGAAACAGAATCCCAGACGGAACGTGAAGACATGTGCAACAGATTTTATCGGCATATGAACACAAACGAACTGAAAGGAACATTCCCAAACATGGAAATAGCAATGAGAATATACCTGTGTATGTTTGTCACGAACTGTTCTGGTGAACGTTCATTCTCGAAACTCAAACTGATCAAAAATTACCTTCGCTCCACAATGGGCCAGGAGCGCCTTTCGTCCCTGCCGCTGTTGAGTATAGAGCATGAGGTGTTGCAGTCGGTGAGTTTCGAGGACACAATCACGCAGTTTTCCAAACAAAAAGCCAGGAAGCGTCCTATGTAATATTCATTACAAATCTACACTCTATCTACAGTACAGTAAGCTGTACAGTTTAGCTGTTTATTAAGTGCATTACAACTGTGTAGCTGTTTATTAAGTGCATTACAACTGTGTAGCCTTCTAGTGTAGCTGTATACACTGTATATGTACAAGTTACGTTATAGTCTTTAATATCACATTAATAAGCCGAATGGCTTCCGCATGTGTGTTTTGTGTGTGTTAAAAAAATATATATGTTATGTGCATTAAAAAATATTGTCATTCATTAACACACTAAAATAATACATCCCGAGAAATAGTTTGCCTAAGGCCCCGCACACTGTAAATGCGCCCCTGCACTACGTGTTAGAAAATCTAGAAGAGGAAGAACCATTGTTGTCCCAAGGCGATACGATGACTAAGCTGATTGATGCAGCATTGCTTGTATATATATTAAGTTAAGGTGTATATATATCCATCTCATAATTGTAAGGTTAGTGAAAAATTAACTTAATTTAGAGCTAGCATTTTTGAGCTCTTGTGGCATCATTGTTTGGTCACACTGTTGGCATCATTTTGGGACGCTGCGCGTCTTTTCTACTCGTTTGTGGAAGGTCGTACGTAAAGGTGTGGTCTGATAGAGAGCTCTCTTGCAATTCAGTTTGGTTGTTTAGATACATGATTGTTGCATCGTGCAATAGTCCAGGTTGCGTTGTTGTTGCAAGGTTCAGAAAGAAGACCACAAATAGTACCCTTTTGTTTACTTTAAGTTCATGTAATTAAGGTCTAAGGTAGGCCCGCATCGAGTCAGCAACCCTGAGGTTACCCTGAGGTAGGACCTAATAGGATCTCAAATCCGTAAGTTTTAATTTAGCTTAACTTGGGCTTTAGGTAGAACTTGCCCTTTAGAATTTGGCCGTTCACGGCTCAGCTGGGATTTTGAACCCGACAAATAAAATAAATAATATGGTCCTTCAGAACCGGATTCTACCCCAAGACTGAGTCAGTGACTATTTTTCGGCAAAGTTCTGATTGTGCAAATTGTATCCCAAGTTAGGCCTAGACGGGTTGAGTATTATTGAGTTAAGGTCCCAGGGTAAAAGTTTGGTCGCCCAATTGCGAAACTTGGCCAGTCGTCTGTCGTTTTTGGCCTACATTTTTTCCGGTTTGGTTAATTTTGGGTTATTATTGAAAGTTTGGTCGCCCAATTGCGAAACTTGGCCAGTCGTCTGTCGTTTTTGGCCTACATTTTTTCCGGTTTGGTTAATTTTGGGTTATTATTGAATTAAGGTCCCAGGGTAAAGTTTGGTCGCCCAATTGCGAAACTTGGCCAGTCGTCTGTCGTTTGGCCTACATTTTTCCGGTTTGGTTAATTTTGGGTTATTATTGAATTAAGGTCCCAGGGTAAAGTTTGGTCGCCCAATTGCGAAACTTGGCCAGTCGTCTGTCGTTTTTGGCCTACATTTTTTCCGGTTTGGTTAATTTTGGGTTATTATTGAATTAAGGTCCC
Source organism: Bathynomus jamesi (assembly GCA_023014485.1). Lineage (NCBI taxonomy): Eukaryota > Metazoa > Arthropoda > Malacostraca > Isopoda > Cirolanidae > Bathynomus > Bathynomus jamesi. The sequence continues at coordinate 117,369 of JAJOZX010004903.1, forward strand.
AGGGTAAAGTTTGGTCGCCCAATTGCGAAACTTGGCCAGTCGTCTGTCGTTTTTGGCCTACATTTTTTCCGGTTTGGTTAATTTTGGGTCATTATTGAATTAAGGTCCTGGGGTGGAAAATTTGGTATTCCATACTGGTGTTTGGTTAGTACCCCACCAGCAATTCAGTTTATTTGAAAGTAAAATTTGCGTTTGATCAGTTTGGTTAAGTATTTCTGCCAATTCAGCTCATTTGGTATTGAGCCCAAGGGTTGTTTACATTGAAGATGAGTGCATCTGAATTGAACAAATTTATAAAAAGGAGAAGCGCCTACAAAGGTCTAATTACAAAGGTCATTGCCACTATAGATTCTGCCATAGAGCAAGAGGATTTACGCTTAGTGACTGCGCAGCTTCCATATTAGAAACTAAAAAGGTTGCTCTAAGTGAGGTAAATGTTAAAATTGAGGCTCTTATAGAAGAGGATGAAATAGAAAATAACATAATTTACTTTGAAGAGATTATTGATGATATAATTAACGTAGGCCTCCGAGCAAAAGAGTTTAGCAGCTCAGTACAGTTAGAGACCAGGTCTAATAATGAAACACAACACTCAACAAATGATGCTTGTGAAGTTAAGGTTAACAGATCTGTAGTTCAATTACCGAGGCTTGTACTCAAAACATTTTCTGGGAGTATTCAGGAATGGCAAGGATGGGCAGACAGTTTTCAATCAGCAGTTCATTCTAGTCAAGTGTTAAGTGCCGTGGAGAAGTTTAATTATTTGCGGTCCCTCTTGGAAGGGGAGGCAGCAAAGACTATAGCAGGATTAGCATTAACAGAGGCTAATTATAATGTGGCTTGGGATATATTAAAGAAACAGAGTTTAAAAGCCACCTCCGTGCACTTTTAGCTATACCTCCTGTTAATAATCCTAATAGTGTCAAGGAGTTACGGCAGTTATATGATGAATTTGAAATTAGAACTAGGTCCCTGGACAACTTGGGTGTAGGAATGGAAAAGTATGGTATAATGTTGGTTCCTACACTGGAGTCTAAATTGCCTAGCTCAATTTTGCTTGAATTAAGTAGGGGACACTCTGCAGAACATGTGTACATCCCCCTTCAGCAGATGTTAAGTCTTTTAGGCACAGAATTAGCAAGACGAGAGGGAGTTGAGTTTGCACAGTGGGATGGTAAACAAGGGGACAAAGGCAGGCACAGCACCAAAGTTTCCACAAAAAGGAATAGCCCAGGTACAGTGTCAGCTCTACATGCCTCCTCTGAGAATAAATTAAAGGGAATCAAGGAATGCATATTTTGCGAAGGCAACCACAAGTCATATAAATGTGAGGTGGCTGAGGCCTTACCCTTTGAGGAGAGAAAGGACAGGGTAACTAAGTCCACAGCATGTTTTAAATGTTTTTTGAAAGGTCATAGAGCAAGGTTTTGTAAGTTTAAAATTTTTTTTTTTTGTGCAAAAAATGTCATGGTAGGCATCAGCCATTATTGTGTGAAAACACTCTTAGTAGGCCTACCCCAGAAGTAGAGACATCAGTGGCACATGCCACTGCTATGCAAGGGAGTAAAAGTAAAGGGGGATTATTGCAAACAACTGCAGCCTTATTAATTGGGAATGAGGGAGAAGCTACTGTAAGAGTGTTGTTTGATAGTGGTAGCCAGTGTAGTTTTATTAAGACCAGAATTTCCAGAAAATTGAAGTTTAAAGAACTTAAGAGGGAAAATTTAAGAATTTCTGGGTTTGGGGGTTCCGTTCAAAACCGAACCAAATTTAAGAAGGTAGAAGTTCTGGTTAAAGGGTTGTTACCGCAAAGTCCCACTATCAAGGTCCAAGCTGTAGAGATTGAGGAACTTTGTGCTCCAGTCACTACTTGTTTAGATATGGCATGTGTCCAAGAATTGCAAGTTAAAGGAATTAATTTGGGCAATAATAAGTTTGAGGGAACAGAAGATATTAGTCTTTTGATTGGAGCTGACTATTATTGGGACTTCATCACTGGTAATATTGTCCGTACATCTCAAGGCCCGGTAGCTATTGAAAGTAAGCTAGGCTGGATGCTACATGGTAGTTATTGCAATGAAATGGAAGTTAAGGCTCTTTTTGTTAAGATTGAGGAGAACAGCCATGGTCTGGAAAGGCATTTGAAAGCGTTTTGGGAACTTGAATCTATTGGTATAAAGGACAACCAGGCAAGTACAGTGAACAATGATGTTTTAGAGCAATTTGAAAAAGGGATTGGGTTTAGAGATGGTTGCTATGAAGTTGGCCTACCATGGAAGGATTCTTGCAAACCCGGTTCAAACCTTCAGCTAGCTAATCGGAGGTTGGAGACTTCATTGTACAGGCTAAGAAAAAATGAGGAGTTGTTAATTGAATACGATGAGGCCATCCTAAGTTATGTAAGGGAGGGCTATGCTGAAAGGGTGCAAGGTGAGCTGGTGAGCCAGGAGGCACATTATCTGCCACACCATGCAGTGGTACGGCGAGACAAAACTACCACCAAACTGAGGGTAGTTTTTGATGGCTCAGCCAAGGACAAAGGTGGTGTGTCCTTGAATGACTGTTTGGATGCTGGGCCAAATTTAAATGCAGATTTATTTTCCTTGTTACTGAGATTCAGGTTTGGTAGAGTAGCATTGACTGCAGATGTGAAGCAAGCCTTTTTGCGGATAAAGTTAAAACCAGAGGACAGAGATGCAGTAAGGTATCTGTGGGTGGATACGAAAGACTTGTTGGAAAATGAACCTAAGGTTCAAGCATATAGAATGAAGTCAGTGTTGTTTGGCCTCAGCTCTAGTCCATTTCTGTTGGCAGCTACTATGCAGTACCATTTTAAGAAATATTCTGAAGTCTATCCTAACACTATTGAACACATAAGGAAAATTTTTATGTTGATGATTTGCTATGTTCCGTGGATAATACAGAAATGGCTAAACAGATATTCATGGAGGCTAGAGCTATAATGAGGGAGGCTGGCATGGAGCTCAGAAAATGGCAGACCAATCATTCGCAATTACAAGAGTTTATGAGTCATTCCTCTGTAGTACCTGATGCAGCAGAAAGTATTGAGGATTCTGGTATTAAGGAGTTGTGGGCAATAGACGCAAAGGTGCTAGGCATCGTTTGGCAGCAAGATGATGATTTGTTTACCTTCAATGGGAAATCTTTAGTAGAGCTGGCTGAGAATGAGACAAGGTGGACAAAACGTACAGCTCTTAGTTTGGCTTCGAAGGTCTTTGATCCTCTTGGATTCCTGGCTCCATTTGTGATAAAGTCAAAAATTTGGTTTCAGAGCCTCTGGGAAATTGGACTTGGTTGGGACCAAGAGTTACCTGATCATATGGTGGTAAGGTGGAAATATTGGTTCAAAGAATTGGCACATCTTGGAGACATTGAAATCCCAAGATGGTACTTTGGAGAGTTGAACAATAGTCCAGACAATTTGGAGCTGCACATCTTTTGTGATGCAAGTGAGGAAGCCTATGCAACTTGTATTTATATAAGAGGCGCATTGCAAGAGGAAGTAAGTTGCAGGTTGGTTGCTGCAAAGAGTAGAGTAGCACCTTTGAAAAGGCTTTCTGTTCCAAGGTTGGAATTGATGGGTGCCGTTATTGCTAGTCGGCTTGCAATTACAGTGCGAAAGTCTTTGGCCCTCTATGAAATTCCAAGCTATTATTGGACAGACTCCACTATAGTTTGGCACTGGTTAAGAAGTCAGGCAAGGAAATGGAAACCATTTGTTGCCAATAGGGTGGAGGAAATTCAAGCGCACACAGATCCCAAGCAATGGAAGCATTGTCCAGGCATCCAAAACCCCGCTGATTTACCAACACGAGGAATTTCGGTGAAAGATCTTTCACAATCAAGTTTGTGGTGGAATGGGCCAGAGTGGCTAAAACTTGGAAGTGAAAACTGGCCTTCTAATCAGCCTATTGTAGGAGAATGCCAGGCTGAAGAAGCATGGGTGAGTGAGGTGAGAAAATGCGCTGTGAACAGTTGTCAAGTTATGCAGCAGGACCCCATATTGAGGCTTGAGGACATTAGCAGTCTGAAAAGATTGTTAAGAGTGACAGCATGGATATATAGATTTACCAACAACATTAAGGGAGAAACAAGAAGGGAAGGAATTCTGAACAGTAATGAGATTCAGCAAGCCAGGAAATACTGGGTGGTATATGCGCAGAAGGAAAAATTTGGTGAAGAGCGGGAATTGCTCACCAGCCATCCATTACAGGTTCTACCAACACATTCTGCGCTCAAGGGTTTGGATGTGTTTTTGGATCAGGATTTGTTGAGAGAGCACCATGGTGGGGAGGATTTTGGGAAAGGCTAGTGAGAAGTGTAAAGTGTCCATTAAAGAAACTTTTAGCTAATGCTCATTTGAGCAAAGAAGAATTCTCTACTGTTTTATGTGAAGTAGAAGCAATGGTGAACAGTAGGCCTATCACTTTTGTTTACAACAGTAGGCAGGATGCAGAGCCATTGACACCAAATCATTTTCTTTGTGGTAAACGATTAACATCAAACCCCAGTGTGCCAGAAGACTTGCAGCCTATCCAGAGCACTCAAGGAGAGTTAACCAGACGGTTCAGGTACCTTGAAGAGCTACAAGATCAGTTATGGAAGAGGTGGCAGATGGAATACTTGCCAGAACTCAATTATTACCCATCAGGCAAGGTAAAGGGCTCCAATGCAAATTGTATCAAGGTGGGAGAAGTGGTAATGATTGGGGATGAAAGACCAAGGCAATGCTGGAAGCTTAGCATAATTGAAGAGTTGTTTGTTGGCAAAGACAATTTAGTTAGGTCTGCACTGGTAAAGACTTCAGGAGGAAAGTTAAAAAGACCTATACAAAAACTCTATGCTTTAGAAATCAGCAAAAACACAGATAGTCAAGATGAAACATTTGAGTTACAGCCTCATGAAGAAGGCTTGGCTAACCTTGCAGAAGGTAATGACAACAATGCCTCTTCGGTGGGGAGTGTTAGAAAATCTAGAAGAGGAAGAACCATTGTTGTCCCAAGGCGATACGATGACTAAGCTGATTGATGCAGCATTGCTTGTATATATATTAAGTTAAAGTGTGTGTGTATCCATCTCATAATTGTAAGGTTAGTGAAAAATTAACTTAATTTAGAGCTAGCATTTTTGAGCTCTTGTGGCATCATTGTTTGGTCACACTGTTGGCATCATTTTTGGACGCTGCGCGTCTTTTCTACTCGTTTGTGGAAGGTCGTACGTAAAGGTGTGGTCTGATAGAGAGCTCTCTTGCAATTCAGTTTGGTTGTTTAGATACATGATTGTTGCATCGTGCAATCGTCCAGGTTGCGTTGTTGTTGCAAGGTTCAGAAAGAAGACCACAAATAGTACCCTTTTTGTTTACTTTAAGTTCATGTAATTAAGGTCTAAGGTAGGCCCGCATCGAGTCAGCAACCCTGAGGTTACCCTGAGGTAGGACCTAATAGGATCTCAAATCCGTAAGTTTTAATTTAGCTTAACTTGGGCTTTAGGTAGAACTTGCCCTTTAGAATTTGGCCGTTCACGGCTCAGCTGGGATTTTGAACCCGACAAATAAATAAAATAACACTACGCAAAGATAAGTCACCTAAACAGAGACAACAACCAAAAACACGCAAACAGACAAACAGCCAGACACAAGAAAACCTATATACTCGATACGACCATTACACCCTTCAATACAGACCAGACCACCAAGATCATCAAAAACATTAAAAATTCGAAGGCTACTGGACCAGACAACATATCTAACATACACCTTAAACACTTGGGCCCACATGGAATACTAACTCTCACAAATATCAGCACATATTCATACCAACACTATTATTCCTAACATATGGAAACAAGATAAAATTATTACACTACTCAAACCAAACAAAAATCCAACAGAACCAGTTTCCTATAGACCCATTACTTTACTATGCACACCTTCCAAAGTAACAGAAAGACTAATCTTACAAACCACTAACCCACATGTACCACTATCGCCTACTCAACATGGATTCAGACCTCACCACTCAACCACGACATTACTCGCTAACCTCACGCAGCACATCATTGATGGCATCAACTCCAGACGACCAGCTCAACGTACACTATTAGCAACAATAGACATTAGTAAAGCATTTGATGTTATCCCACGCTTCTCTCTCATAAACAAAATACTCAAACAAACATGCACAATAACACCAAAAGGTGTCTGAGCAACTATCAGGAAGATACTCACATGTCACATTTAAAGGCAAGTCATCCAAAAACAAGCTTTTTCCGAACGGGGTCCCTCAAGGCTCTGTTCTGTCACCAACACTGTTTAACTTATACATGCATGACATTCCAACACCCATAGATAACAAGCTTACCTTATCATCATACGTAAATGACATCACTCTAACATCCACCCACAACAACATCGACACCGCTACAAATAACCTACAAACATACATAAACAGTATACAAGACTGGCTCACACACAATAGACTCAAAGTAGCGCCCACAAAATCAACCATCACCTTGCTAACAAGCAACACAAAAGAACACCAGATAACTCCACAGTTTACACTAAACAATACCAACATTCCACACACTCACCGGACCAAAATATTTGGGGTCACATACAACACATCAATATCTTTTGCAAACCACATTTGGGACATTAAAAACAAATGTACGTCAAGACTTAACACGCTTAGGGTACTAACAGGCACAAACTTTGGACACCAGCAGGAAACAACATCACTCATATACAAACAATATATTCGCTCAGTTATGGACTATGCTAGCCCATGCTGGGCACCCATTATCTCAAACACACACATAAACACCTTACAGACAATACAAAACAACGCACTTCGTATCATTACAGGATGTACTCGAACAACACCGAACAACACCTGCACACAGAAACAAAAATACTGAAAATTAGGGAACATTTAAACATGAGGGGAACACAATTCATGGCAGCAGCGACAACTAACCCACAACACCCTTGCCACTACATGTACAATCATGCACCAACACCTCGCACCATTATAACCAAATATTCCATTCCATACCAAGCCCCACAGACATACACAGTACAGAAAACACATACACACTCACCTAACCCACAAAGCACTGACACGACTAGGTCCGAATGCGGTCCTAGGTGCGAAGCCGTCACCCATTGACAGGTCAGAGACCAGCCTGAGCAGATCGGATCGAGTTAACTTAGCACGATTTCGATGTGGACATCACCCCAACTTACAGACATATAAACACAGACAAGACAACTCCACAGACGACACCTGCCACCTGTGCCTGTGCCAGGACACACCACAAATAATTGAACACATTATGACAGACTGTACCGCTCTAGCATAACATAGAACACAACACAACATCACTAGTGTGCTGAACCTCTGGCCCACTCCGGAGAGGGCGATCGGTTACCTGCGTGCCGCTGACTTGCTCGATCAGGGTGGGCTGATCGGCTAACCAACAACACCAACTCGTTACGTTGAATAATTCGAGGAAGTACACCTGTTAAAACAATCTTAGTTTTTCCTTTAGTCGCTCCAGTAAGTCCCTGTATCTAGCCAACAGCTCTTCCGATCTAGAATTTAGAACGTTATTAGTACCGACATGAATAACATACGTTGTGTCCTCAGAGGTTCCGTCTGTAAAAAAATCAACACTATTAATTATATCCTCCACCCTTGCACCAGGGTAGCAGTAACGGCGCCTACGACGAGGGTTTCTCCCACAGAATTCCTCGAGCTGCCCTCGAACAATGGAATCGCCAACGAGTCGTATTTCCGGTTCATCAGCATCTTCGAAACCTAAAACAGAAAACTTATTGCTTGTTATTACTGGTAGACATATAGGCATAAAACAGATAAGGCTTGATATAAGGGTCTCAAATGCAACATTTGAGGATCTTTACTCAACCAAATTGGTTAACCTAACACAAAAGTCAAAAATAAAACCCAACAACAAAATATACATTTACACACATACATACAGTATATAAATATATACATACAACTCCAAGCATCCAATTCTTCTTTTAAACAAGAATCACACAACAGATTTCATTAACAGACACATACATTCCTTGCAAACAGATTGGATTCCTTCAAAACCCCAAACCTTCCAAACCTACCTGTAGGACACACAACATTTACTCAATCATAAGTTCATAACTATGGGTATTGACTTCACTGGAGTGGTGAAACCAAGTTTTGAAGACCAACTGGATTCAGATGAATGCAAAAAATACACACACACACACACACACACACACACGCACGCACTGTACTCTTTCCATGTGTCTTAAACACAACAACCTGTCTGAACATAACCAAGGATCGGAGAGTAAAAGCTTTTCTTGCTGTGCTCTGGTTCTGTGCACATAATTTTGTGCCAAAAATTATATGGTTAGACAGTGGCACATACAAACAAACTACTCTAAAGGGTTTTATGGCCTACTTTGGCCATAGCCCAAACTACTCTACTCTAAAGGGTTTTATGGCTTACCTTGGCCATAGCCCAAATTATTCAAGGGGTTGATGGCCTACCTTGGCCATAGCCCAAATTATTCAAGGGGCTGATGGCCTACCTTGGCCATAGCCCAACATATTCAACAACGGGCTGACGGCCTACCTTGGCCATAGCCCAAATTATTCAAGGGGCTGATGGCCTACCTTGGCCACAGCCCAACATATTCAACAAGGGGCGGATGGCCTACCTTGGCCATAGCCCAACCTATTCAACAAAGGGCTGATGGCCTACCTTGGCCACAGCCCAACATATTCAACAAGGGGCTGATGGCCTACCTTGGCCATAGCCCAAATTATTCAACAAAGGGTTGATGGCCTACTTTGGCCATAGCCCAACCTATTCAAAAAAGGGTCTTGTGGCCTCCCTTGGCCAGAGACCAAACTACAAAAAGGGTCTTGTGGCCTCCCTTGGCCATGGGCCAAACAAAAGGGTCTTATGGCCTCCTTTGGCCATGGGACAAACAACAACGGTCTTATGGCCTACCTTGGCCATGGGCCAAACTACAAAAAGGGTCTTGTGGCCTCCCTTGGCAATGGGCCAAACAAAACGGTCTTGTGGCCTCCCTTGTTCATGGGCCAAACAAAAGGGTCATATGGCCTCCCTTGGCCAGAGACCAAACAACACAAAAATAGTACAGCATTCAAAACCCCAAGCCCTCCAGATCTACCTGTGAAGGAGTAACATTTACTCTACTAAAACTACGGGTATTGACTAGTCTGAAGTGGTAGGAGGTTTGAATACAGTACAAACTCTTTTAACCAAACACAACATGGAAGTACAGTACATTTCAATTAACTCACCAACGTGGAAGTCACTTTAAAACATAAATCGTTAACAAAACAAAACATAACAAAACTCCAAAACAACATTAGTAAACCAGCATTTAAAAACTGGTGACATATAAAACTTACCCAAATAATGAGCAAAGTTAAAATGCTTAATAACTTTACTTTAATTCCATAAATTTCCTATACCTAAGAGGAGTCAAACTGATTGACATAACTTTAACTAAACTTGAGAAGTTGGTCTCTTGAACTTTTATATTTAAATAGGTCTTGAGTAACCTCTCTCTTCCTAAATTCCTACTTCATTCTTTTTAATCCATTTCACATGGTTTAAAATACATAGCTTGTCAAAAAATTTAATCTATAACACAAATTTTTCTCCGGCCCCTCCCCCCACAGTATATGGAAAAACTATACACGCTTACAACATGGTATCGGATGTGGTACCTTTATTTCTTAATTAAATATAAATTATTAATTAATTGAATTAAATATCTACAAAATTGCCTCGGGATTGGCGACATAGCCTATTGGGAATGAAATTATTGCCAAACGTACATAGAACCCATATGTAGGCATCGGGCCTGCATGACAAGAAAACCAAATTTATGATCTCGTGTTCAAACTTTTCCACTGCCAACTCATGAAAATTACATCGAGAAACGAGTCAACGACCTTTGCGAAATCAGCAAATAATAAAAATACGAAGATTATATTATAGCGGCTCGCTCGGAGCTGCTTATTGTTACAGCAATGCTTTGAGCAAGGAAGATGTGCTTTGTCTTCCTATAAATTCTGAGTGAAATCCTCTTGATATAAAACTTAATAACTATAAGAAGGATAGGCCTGTTCCTTCAGGTGTTTAAATAGTGACTGCCTATATTAGTTACATCGAGTCAACTCATTGTGTAGCTCCATCGTACCACTGCCCTACATCGGAAAAGATCGTCGCGCCCTACATCGAAACAGAAGCGAGGCCCAACGAAATAATAAGGTAAGGCAATTCCTTTCTTTACCATTAGGCAGCGCAAATACCGAAGGCAAATAAACAGAGGTCCTTTGAAGACCTACATATACATAACTCTCTAACGAAAAAACATAGGGCTTTTGTCGTTAACTCTCCACTGAAATCTGCTGGAAATTTCCAACGGATGAGGGTATCAGGCAATCAACCCATAGCCCTATAAAGTTTTTTCACACCATTCCGCACTTGCACGAAGGGTCAGGATGTGAAAAATGCTCTGTAGGAATTGGTCTCCAATTAACCCACCCCTAATATCTCCAGTCTAACTGTAGAGTAGGTTAAGCCTAGCCTTGTAGGGGTCAGCCTAGAGATTCCGGAAATGGTCCAGAGCGGGCAGAGTAAATTGAGGTCCACAGTAGGATTCCTCACACACAGACACACGCGTCACTTCACTCCTCCCCTATAAGTTTAGTCTATCAGGGGGGGTGAGAGACCCTAGACGACCTGCGGAGCAGGGTTGATGTAGTAGGAATAGGTGCAACCTGCATAGGCGGGCGAAATTAACCATTTTCTAGAGGATCGGGTCTCTCTTCCGGAAGACTCTGGTCCTCCCGCAATTCACGTTCCCATATCTGGTCCTGATGGCGTTTAATAGAACAACCATCTTCTAGTTGGCACTTGAAGGAAACAGGCCCCGTTCTCTCTTGCACCGTTGCAGGAACCCATTTTGGTCCAGCCCCATAGTTGTGAATCATAACTGGATCATTAGGTTGCGCTTCTATAACCCTCCTTTTTTTAGTGTCGTGGTACAACTTCTGTTTTTCCTGATGACGTAAAACTCGTTGTTGTAACGTTTCGTTTTGGACGTAACAGATCGAAAACTGAACGAATTCCCCGGCCAATCATAAGTTTAGGAGACACCCCCGTCGTTGTGTGAGGTGTTAGTCGATATTTAAACAAAAATTTATCCAACACCACTTGCATTTCCTCCCCATGAGAATGACGCAAAACCAACTTGAAAGTACGGACTATGTTTTCCGCGAGACCGTTAGTAGACGGGTGAAAAACACTAGACCGGACATATCTAATGACATTTAGGTGGACAAAAGAACGAAATTCCTCACTGGTAAAACAAGTATCATTGTCGGAAACCAGAACTATGGGTAAACCCCATCGAGCGAATAGTAACAACAGAAGCCGTGGAAGTGGTTGGAAAAATTTCCACCCACTTAGAATAGGCGTCCACAATGACTAGGAAATAGATATTATTTATAGGACCTGCATAGTCAACATGGATCCTATGCCACGGTACAGTAGGTCATTCCCACGGATGAAGTGGACTTTTCCTTGGGAGATCTCTGTTCTCTAGGCAGTTTTGACAGGAACAAACCACTGATTCGAGTTCTCCATCTAAACGAGGCCACCAGAAATAAGCTCTCGCCAGCTCTTTCATTTTTGTTGCACCCATGTGTTGAGCGTGAAGTTCCTTCACTAAATTCAACCTGCTTTCATTCGGAATTATCACTCTGTGACCCCCATAAGAGACAGTCATTTTGGATCGAGAGTCCAGACTGACGTTGATAAAAAGACTGTAATTCACTCTCAACCTTAGTAGGCCAACCAAATGAGCAGTAATGGATGACCCAAGACAGAATAGAGTCTGATTTTGTCCACTGCTCTCTCTGTACTGCAGTTACTGGAGTGGATTCCAAAAATTCCACCAAGTGAACCCATTCTGTAGGTATAGATATGCATTCATTTGGATTTTCTAAAGGCAACTTACTTAGAGCATCAACCGTACCTAGAAGTTTGCCTGACCGATGTACTAAGTCAAATTTATAGGCTTGTAGAATCAGTGCCCATCGTTGAATCCCACTTGAGGCCATAACTGGAATATTTTTATTAGGCGAAAATAAACCTAAAAGAGGCTTATGGTCAGTAATTAGCAGTGATGTAGTCGAGACCACCAAGTCCGAGACTGAGACCGAAACCGAGACCTGATCCTGTGAGACCAAGATCGAGACCGAGATCAAAGGTTCGAGATCGAGATCTACCTTCCGAGATCGAGACCCTTAAAATTCGAGACCGAGATCGAGACCAAGCTCATGCCCTTTCAATTTGTTTTACACTACTATGAAAATTAGACTATGTTAAGTATATTAAGTATGTTAAGTATATCATTGATGACGTCATTTTTTAACATTTACAATTGGCAATTGCGATTTGTTGTACGAATCGGTACGTTGTAAATATAAGTGATGTGAAGGGTTGTCGAGTTATTCTATGCTTTATTGAATTTGTCGGTACTGTTTTCTTTATGCTGTATTTCTTGCATTATTTTTATGAGAAGCATTTTATTTTTTCAAATACATATTGGATGGGAGGATAATCGTTTTTATCACGCCACAGAGGTTGACACGCCATTTGGCAACACTAAGTGGCCTTATAATATATACTTATATATATAATATATATAATTCTCTATTTAGTGTTTCCATTTTCAATAAAATTAATCTGACGAGGGCGGGGGAGGGCAATTTTTTTTGTAGCGCTAACCTAAAAAATCCAGACCCACACACCCCCCCGCAAGACAAACGTGGCAACTCAAAACAGGGTGACTGATTAGTGAATACCTAGAGTCTCTTACTTTTACAAACTTTCATAAACATTCTGAATTGTGTTTGTTCAACTAAGCCACCATCATGAGTATGCCAATAACATGTATTTTTCATTACGGTCTCGAGGTCTCGAAAGGTCTTGGGGAGAAAAACCGAGACCGCGTCTGTCGAGACCGAGATCGAGACCGAGATCTAAATAGCGGAGACCGAGATCGAGATCGAGATCTGCAAATTGGGTCTCGAGATCGGTCTCGAGACCGAGACCGATCTCGAGACCTACATCACTGGTAATTAGTTTGAATTCATGACCCCATAGATATAATTTTTTTTTTTTTACTGCAAATACTAAGGCTAAGGCTTCACGTTCAAGTTGTGCATATCGCCTTTCAGTCTCAGTTAGTGTTCTAGAAGCAAAACAGATAGGCCTATCTACACCTCAACGTGGTGAGATAACACTGCCCTAATTCCATAAGAACTGCTATTTGCTGAAACAATGACAGGAAGTTTAGGATCATAATGCACTAGGAGAGTGGACTTTGATAGTACGTTCTTGGAAGCCTCAAATGCTTCCTTTTGGGTTTTCTCCCATCTCCACTGTTCCCCAGATCGTAATAACTTATTTAGAGGTTCAAGGAAAGTCGATGCATTAGGCAAAAATTTCTTATAAAAGTTTAGAAGACCTAAATAAGCTTGTAACTGTGTGATGTTTTGTGGAGGTGGTGCATTTTTTATTGCGTCTAGTTTATCCACCGTTGGATGAATGCCTGAGGCATCTACGCGGAACCCTAAATATGAAACGTCATTGGTGACCCAAGAACAATTTTCTTTCTTTAGCTTAATCCGGCATCCCGGAGTCTTTTTAGAACTGTGGTTAATCTAGTTAGGTGTTCTTTTTTAGATGAATCTGAAATGAGGACATCATCTAGAAAACAAAGTACACCCGGAATGTGACCTAGAACTTGGTCCATTGTCCTCTGAAAAATACCGATGCTATTCCATAGCATAGCCTATTGTACCTATATAGGCCTCAGTGCGTATTTATGATAGTTAGCTCTCTAGAATTTTCATCTAAACTTAGTTGAGCATAGGCTTGGGACATATCTAGTTTTGTGAAATATTTACCCCCAGCAAGAGAGCTAAATAACTCATCAGGCTTAGGTATAGGGTAGCACTCTAGAAGAACTGCTCTATTTGCTGTTAAACGGTAATCCCCACATAACTGCACTGACTTGTCAGGTTTTAGTACAGGAACTACTGGGGCAGCCCACTTAGCGTGTGTGACTGGTTCGATAATTTTATCTTTGAGCAGCCTGTCAATTTCTAAATCTACCTTCTCCAGCAGTGCATGCGCAATTGAACGACCCTTACAAAAGGATCTACTTCTTTACAGACCTGATAGCCTTTTAGGTTGCCTACTTCAGGCCCCAAAACAGAAGAAAACTCCCTTAACAATGAATCTATGTCAGACGGATATGAGAGTGTATGCACATCTGTCTGACCCTTTGGCAAAATTTTTTCAATCAGCATTTTCAAAGCATCAATCCAATCACGGCCTAGAGTAGGCCCTTGCTCATCCACCACTAAAAGAGTTAAGGGATGAGACAAAGTTTTCTTGTTGAGTGTAACTGTGATGGATGCTTCTCCACAAATAGGTATTTGTATGTCCCCATATTTTTTTAGTATTGTTTTAGATGCACGTAGTTTAGGTGTATTTTTGAAAGTTTTGTCAAAAACTGTTTTGGACATGACAGTTCGGACAGCACCTGTATTTAGTTCTAAAGGAACTGTAATTCCATTTAGGCCTACCTCTACAATATATGGGCCTGTATTATCACCACTTTGCTGCTCATAAAATAGGTACTCCACTCCAATGTTCGAAGTATTTCCCTTTTGAGGATTTACACTAGAAATGTTATAATTAGAATTTTCACCCCTTTTTTTCTTTGAAACAAACTTTAGCTATGTGGCCTATTTTACTACAGTTTCGGCAAACTGCTTCTTTAAAAGGGCAGTCCTTCTTCCAATGGTGTTTTCCATACCCAGTACATGGTTTGGAAGGCTTTTCCTCCTGTTTAGCGTTTGAATTAGTAGGTTTAGTCGTATTTGCCGCATACCTTTTATTTGTCTGTCTAATAGGCTCATTAGGTCTGCCAGGCCTAGAAGATTTAAAGCTATTTACGTGTTGTGGCTTACTACTGTGATTGCCAAAAGCTCTAACATCTTTAGCAGCTGCTTCTCTAGCCGCAGCTATTTCTACAGCCTGACTAAAAGTTAGGTCCTGTATAGCTAATAGGGCTCTCTGGGTAGACTCCTCTTTGAGACCCATTACAAACCTATCTCTTAGCATTTCGTCTAATTTGTCCCCAAATTTACAAATACGGCTATGGGCTTTTATTCCTGCAACAAACTCTGCAATGCTTTCATTTACCGTCTGATGCCTCGAATAAAATTTGAAACGTTCATAGATAAGAACTACTCGGGTTTGTAGTGATCGGTCAGGGCCTCTACCAATTCACTATAGGTGCAAGTTTCCGGTGCTTTAGGAGCAACTAGGTCCATAACTAAGCCAAACGTTTTAGGGCCTATTATAGTTAAAAAGGTAGGTACTTTCTTAGCATCAGGAATGGAACTTGCCTCGAAAAACAACCTCACCCTAATGGCATAAGCTTCAAAGTCCTCCCCAGATTCTTCGTAGGGGCTTATATGGCCAATCACCGACATGCTAAAACAAAACCGATTTAGTAGGTTAGATTTGGTTTGAATTTGATCTAGTTACTCCCCAGTTAGGACTGAATAGTAAATTGTATTAGAGTTAGGGCTGACAAGGAATTAGTATTAGAGTTAGGGCTGAGTAGGAATTAGTTTTATAGTTAGGGCTGAGTAGGAATTAGTTTTATAGTTAGGGCTGAGTAGGAATTAGTTTTAGAGTTAGGGCTGAGTAGGAATTAGTTTTAGTTAGGCTGGCGGGACCTAAGATATAGTACGATAGCTTACCCACACAAACCAACCACTTGAACCCAATAAGCCAAATTAAATCCAATGAGCCAAATTAAATCCAATGAACCAAATTTAATCAAATGAACCAAATTTAATCCAATGAGCCAAATTGAATCCCATCCTCGTCGCCAAATGTAATAGCTTGGGGTTAGTGACCCCGCTAAGTTACTAGGTTTCTATACATCAAACAAAGGCACTTACCGGTGCGTTGAATTAGATAATCTTTAGGGCCTACCATAGATTTCCTGCGTCCCACAAAGCAGTCTACCTAAACTCTCTAACTTTACTAATTTAGAAGCTATAGACATTACCCCTAACTATTATTATTTACTGACAACTTTCTACCCCATTTCTCACTTAGAAACATCACCAAATTAAACTTAGCACCAACGCTTTAGTCAGATATGAATAACCATGCTCTAGTCCAGCCAAAAACCAACGAACAGCCGCGTTGCTCTGTTTATCCCTTCGTGTTGCCATTCAGCTTTTTTTTAGTGATTTTTCCCTTTAGTGACTTTAGACTATATACATATATATATACACACGTCACCTCACATCCTACATATGTATATTTTCTCTTCTAATTAAATGCTACATCTTCTCCATGAGAAGGTTAGGATAGTCACTGTTAATCGGATTTATAGGCATTTACAGTCAAATAGTTAGCTAGTCTACACTCAGACATAAAAATTGCTGATAATGAAACCAAGATTTTTATCTCCTGGGGCCCCCAGTATATGGAAAACTGATACGTGTGGAAATGGTCCACTAAGTAGGCAGGTAGTTAATTTAACAATTATTAAACTCCTTTTATGTCAATAACTGGGTGGATGAAACCAATTGGTTGCTCACCAGAGTTATTCTCCACACTAGTATTTATATACTGTATAATAGAGCGTGCCCGGTAGTAGACATACACTACCGATCAACCAACAAACAAAAAAGACACTGGTGGAAAAAGCCGAAAAACAAAGAACTTGAAGGAAGAACGGCATGGCGAACGAAGGGGCATGAAAACAGAAAAAGTTCTCCACCAGCAAGTACGCTCTCAAAAATTAAGCAACTAGAAGAAAGACTCCAAGAAGAAATCAGGACTTATCTAATAACACTCAGTAAATGAACAATTGTATTTCTAAACCCCAGTTTAGTGATAACATATAAACTAGGTCCAGTTAAATTAGGCCTACATTGTGGTATAAGACCTAGCAAACCTTAACAAAGGCTAAGGTAAATTATCCTAACCTAATTTGGTGAGGAATCCTACTGTGGACCTCAATTTGCTCTGCCCGCTCTGGACCACTTCCGGAATCTCTAGGCTGACCCCTACAAGGCTAAGCTTAACCTACTCTACAGTTAGACTGGAGATACTAGGGGTGGGTTAATTGGGAACCAATTCATACAGAGTATTTTTCACAGGGCCTATGCCCCCTATTTCCCCCCCCCTTATGTACGCCACTGCTGCCTATCCATTCTCTGATAAAAAAACATTGTATAACTATTTAACTCATACTCTGCTCTAGTGTTATTGAATCCTGCCTCACTAATCCAAGTCTCACTATATCCAGACTATATCCAGATTTTCACTAATCATATAACTAAATATCGAGAATATATCCAGATTTTCACTAATCATATAACTAAATAATTCATTTTTCTTATTCCTAAGACTACGTGTATTTGTATAAAAACACTTCAACCCCTCAGTTTTAATTGATTCCCTACCTTTGGCTAGATAGCTGATATGCCTATTCCTGACATAATCCGTATTTAAGACTCTAACCGTATTTACTTTATCTATACCTTGATGCTTTATGCCCGCTCTTGATCTAAAGTTATCTTTCAAAACCCTAAAGAACTCACATTTTCCTCCAGAAGCCTCCCATACGAAACAGTTCCCCTTTCCCTAAGATGTAATTTATCCTTACTGTATCCTTACTGTATTGTTGTTGCATGCACGAATCAGAGAAGTGATAGTAAAATTCAGAGAGCAGTTTTGGATTCCCAAAATTAGACAAGCAGTGAAAAAGGCTTTGCATAAATGTGGTACTTGCAAGCGTTGGAGTGCAAAGACTTATCATGAAAAACTGGCTTCACTTTCAAGAAAATGGTGTGTCTATACTTCTCCATTTGAGTAGACTTTGCTGGTCTAGTCTATGTTTATGAGCAAGGGCAGTCCAACAAAAGTTATATACGCCTTTTCACCTGTGCTACCACCAGAGCAATCCATTTAAAATTGGTAAGCAATTTAAGTAGTAATGTATTTCTTTTTACCTTTAAAATTTGTGAACAGAAGGAGTTTTCCAAGTAAAATCATATCTGATTATGCAAAAACCTCCAGAAAGGCTGCAAAGGAACTCCAAAAATTTTGCTCTTTGCTAAAGGAGGAGGGATTTCAATCCTACTTTACACACCATGGGGGTACAGTGGGAGTTTATTGTAGAGAGAGCACCATGGTGGGGAGGATTCTAGGAAAGGATAGTGAGAAGTATAAAGAGTTTGTCTATGAAACTTTTAGCTAATGCTCTTTTTAGGAAAGAAGAATTTTGCACTGTTTCGTGTGAAGTAGAAGCAATAGTGAATAGCAGGGCCATTACCTTTGTTTGTAACTATGCAGGATGCAGAGCCATTGACACCAAATCATTTTCTTTGTGGTAAACAGTTAACATTAAGACCCAGTTTGCCAGTAGACTTAGAACATTTCCAGACTAGTCAAGATGAGTTAACCAGAAGGTTCAAATACCTTGAAGAGCTACAAGATCAGTTGTGGAAGAGGTGGCAGATGGAATACTTGCCAGAACTCAATTATTATCCATCAAGCAACGTAAAGAATTCCAATCCAAATTGTATCAAGGTGGGGGAAGTAGTGATGATTGGGACTGAAAAACGAAGGCAATACTGGGAGCTTGGCATAATGGAGAGTTGTTTGTTGGCAAAGATAATTTAGGTCTGCATTGGTAAAGACTTCAGGAGGAAAATTAAAAGAACATATACAAAAACTCTATGTTTTAGAAATCAGCAAAAACATGGATAGTCAAGATGAGGCATTTGGGTTACAGCGTCATGGAGAAAGTTTGGCTAAACTTGCAGAAAGTAGTGACAACCATGCCTCTTCTAGAAGAGGAAGAGCCATTGTTATCCCAAAACGATATGATGACTCAGCTGATCAATGCAGCATTGCTTGTATATATTAGATTAAGGTATATCCATCTCATAATTATAAGGTTAGTGAAAATTTGTAGTTTATTTTAGAGCCAACTCTTTTGGGCTATTGTAGCATCAATTGTGGATGCTGGCAGCGTCCTTTCTACTCTTCTGTTGAAAGTGGCACTGATAGGTCGTGGCCTTATAGAGAGCTTTCTTGCAATTCAGTTTGGTAGTCTAGATAGAGAATTGTTGCACTGTGCAATGGTGCAGGTTGTGTTGTTGTAAATTTTAGAAAGGTCACAAATAGTGTCCCCCCTTTTATTTATGCTAATTGAGGCTTAAAGTAGGCCCGCTTCTAATCGACAACCCTGAATAGGACCACCGGGTCTCTAGAGTCTGTTTTAGTCTAGCTTAACTTGGTCAAATAAGTTAAGATGAGCCCTTCAGATCTTGGCCATTCGAGGCTCAGCTGGGATTCCGAACCTAACCAAAGAGAAAAAAATAACAGTTATGAATCAATGCATGAGATTTTTAAACTTTAAGAAGAAATTATATTTTTATCTATTCCACTACTAAAGGTGGAACAAGTTATAAAAAACGTAGCTACCACCTCATACCGAGGTTTCCGCATTGTTTTACAGGAATGGTTCCTTAAAGAATTTTATTTATCAAAATCTAGGAAGATGTTTAAATAAAACAACAATAACGCTTACGAAAATATTAGTCTCCATAAGTGAAAAGAAAAATTGCAGTCTTATAAAAGCGTTGTAGGAAAAATACGAGCACTTACAAAACTTCATTTATGCCGTTTATTACAGTCTCCTTTCAACCAACCGAAAATTGTAAATTTTTCGTTCTTAAACCTTCAGTTTTGCAATTCCTATAAGGAACGATGAAACTTCATACCAGTACGAAGAATCTAATTCGCCCTTTACATACTGAGTCCCACCAGGAACAGTCTCAAATAGGACAAAATATAGCCACAGTAACACGGACCAGTCTGAAGAAAACTTTTTCGGAGATTAAAATTTATAACTTGGCAGTCTTTTTATGGGATTTCCGGAATGAATATCATTCATTTTAGTATAACCTATAAATGCTATTTGTTACTGCACATGTTATGTGCAGAAGACTGCCAACATTCTTTACAGGGGACACCTTTTTATTTTTTTAATTCACAAAGTTCCAGTAAATGTTTGAAATATTTCCAAGTAACTCAAATTACAGTTCAGATATTGGAAAACATGTTTTTCAGGTTGCAATGAAATTTGAAAGTGACTTATTTAAAATAATATAGTCGCTAAATTTTCATACTGGGTGACTTTTAATTATATCATACTCCAAAATTTAATTAGAAATCAATAGACTATTCATATTCATGAAACTTGGCACGATTATTATAGATTGTAGAAGGATTTTTTTTTCACGTAAAGAATCTGGGCTCGTGAATCCTTTGAAACATACACACTCGTTCACGACTGTGGTCTTACAGGCCCTCCTCCGTCACATGACCTAGGTCCCTGTGATTTCTTCTTGTAGGGTAGGGATATCTGAAAGACAGGGTCTTAAAAAAATCTCAAAACACATGAAGCTCTAAAAGCAGTGATTAAACGTGAGATACGCTCCATTTCTACTGAAACGTTGGAAGTCTTGGAAAGAACTTACACTGCCCAGCTTCATCACATAATTACGTAATTTCGCAAAGGGGAACATACTTTGATCAGGTTGCATGAATGTAAATGCAAATCCCAGCCTTTCACAATAATCATGACAAGTGTCATGAACATGAGTTACAGTAATCCAAAGAGTTTTAATTATTATTTGAAAATGTAGCATAATTGAAGATTCTCCATATATATATATATATAATATATATATATATATGGTTACAATAGAATGTTCTTCGGGAATCTTATCCTCAATAGGAATATAAAGACAAGAGATACGACTCTCAACATTTATTGGCCAAACGTTTCGGTCCGCTCAGGGTCCATCTTCAGCGACTAAATGAAGGCATAAAAAAAAAACCCAACAATATAACTAAAGAAACAAAAGTAAAAAATGTAAGATAAATATACTGTACATCGTTATAAAACCTAATACAATAAGCAAAACAGTTACAAAATAGCTTTAAAAAACTTATCTGGATTGTAAGACAATAAAACAATAAAGCCAAACCCATTCAAAATAAAACAAACTAAAATTTAAAGATTTAAAAGGACTAGCCTGGGTACTAAAGTTGCAAATGACAACTGAAGAGAAAGGAGTAAGAACCTAAATTAGTGCGTTAGTTGTGTTGAAAAGGTGTTGGTTGGTTGATTATGAAGTATGTAATTTTATCGAGGAAAGGCTGTCGTTTAATTCTGGATTTAATTTCCTGATAAAAAGGGATTCTAAAATTTTGAGATCAAACGAATTAGAAGCAGACGACAAAATCGCAAAGGAGTCCTGGGGGCACGGTTGGTCATGGGTCTCTGAATGATGCCGAATAGCCAGTGGCGGTCCTGGGCATAGGCGATATAGGCGGCCGCCTAGGGCGCCAATTGGTGGCGGGAGCGACATAGCACGCCCGTTTTTTGTTTTTTTTCAAACAGGTTCCAGTCCAGGGCTCGAGAAATTTACCAACTCACGGTCTCACCAACCCCGGTTGGAGATAGATATTTATCCTTGGTGATAGGTATCGATTTTGCTTGTAAAAATCAATTTATAAAACTAAATTAAAAGTTATTTCATTAAAATAAACAAGCAATGAAATAGGTATAAGTTAAAACTTTTTATAATTATTAAAATCAAGCAGAGTAAATTAGAGTGTAGCTAGCGACGGATTTTTATCCACTCCACAATTTCGTATGTGTTCTAATTTACAGTGAGTCGTGTCTGGCCGAGCATCATGTTGAAGAGGACAAAGCCGTCAGGTGCACAGGGAAGAAAGAGAAGAAAAGAGGAAGAGGAGATGCGATCGAAAAGTAGAGGTATATCATGAACATTTTAAAGTTTCATTTTTATATCTAACGTTACTTTTTTAAACTGTAAAATCAAGATAAGTTTGCTACTTTAAGTGGGCAATCCGCTATTTTAGGCAAAAATCATCAATTTTTTCTTTTTTTTGCTGAAATGACTTCTAAAATTTGTCTGCTTCATGTTTGTGTTGTCAGATTTTGGGTTTTTAGTTTAAAACCCTCACCCTCACCATAACCTACCCTTTATGGCTAGGTGTAAGGTTTATAGGCGTTTAGCTCACAGAGATCTATCCCAACCTCTGGGTCGCCCTCAGGGTTGCTGTCACCCTTCCAATGACAGTGGCTGGAGCGGAGAGGAGTTTTTCCAAGCTCAAGCTCATCAAGACTTACCTGAGATCCCCCCATGATCAAGACCGCCTCAGTGGTCTTGCTGTCATCAGCATTAACCATGCGGTTTCTGAGCAGATTACATTATTGATGAATTTGCATCAAGGAAAACCAGGAGGATCAGGTTTTAATAGGAAAACAACGAGACATAAAACTTCCAAACCAAATTTAAAATTCAGTTATTTGCTAGCTGACAATCTTATTCCTTTATTAAGTTACATTGTGTGATTTATTAGTGTTTTTTATTTATCTATTTTGTGTGCAATATATGATACATTGGAATACTTATTTTGTTTGCAATATATTTGGGAATCTTTAGTGAGTGTTCAATTATTATTCGTACAAGATTTCTTTGTAGTTTTTGTTTCAAGACAACTTGTTCTTACTTGAAGCTAAGAACAATAAATGAAGGAAGTGCTTTGTGTTTTAAAGACAATGTGTTCAGAGTGTTTTATTGCTGCAGAGGTTATGCACAGGGGGTGGGGGAAGTGTGCTGTTGACAGAGGAAGGGCACCTTTGCATGATCTCGCCTTGGGTGACAAAAATGCCAGGACCGCCACTGCGAATAGCAGAGGATTCAGGAGTGGAAAGAGGGCGAGAAGTTCAGTAAGAAAGACCCAAATGCTTCGAAATCTTAAGTTTTAACTGCAGGGCAGTCTGCCCTACATAGCGACTTTGGCAGGTCGCACATATATATAGATAAATTACAAAGGATCTCAAAAGCAAGGAGAGGTAATCTTTATGACGAAAAAAGTATTGCAGTGAATTAGGATTAGAATTAATAATTATGAAATCGCATTGAGGGAAGTGTGTGTCCAAAATAGCGTGGACATCTTTAAGTTCAAAAGTTAGTTGGTCTAAAAAAGGAAGCTTAAGATAAACCTGTTTCGAAACCGTGGGCTGAATTATTTTAGGCGAATATAGGTTATTTAAAAATTTTGAAATTAATGTCTCATTTGTTGAAGGGCAATAAAAATTATAGTTAAAAAATCTCTTAAGATACTGAATTTCTAAGTTAAATGAAGACCAACTTGAACAGAGGTGATTGGCTCCAAAAATACAACTTTTAATACTAGCTAATTTAAAACGAAGTGAGATATTACTGAAAAAATTAGCACAGAGTTGGGTGGTAGTTGGTTTTCTATATACTTGAGTTGAGAAGCCTGTACTATGTTTATTTACGGTAACATCAAGAAACGAAATTTTATTGTGTTCTTCTACTTCCATAGAGAATTTAAAATTAGGATACTTAGTATTAATGTAATTTAAAAACAAAGGGGCATGGTCTTTATGCTTAAAAATGACAAAACAATCGTCTACATAACGTTTAAATAAAATAGGTTTAAAGTCAGGCGGACAACCCCTCAGCCACTTTTCCTCGTGAAAGCAAAGAAAACTATTATCAAAAGACAGACCAAGGGGAGAACCCATTGTCATTGCCTCGTGCTGGTGGAAAAGTTCTTTATTAAAAAAGAAAATGGTATCCTGGACTGATAACTTTAAAAGTTATCAGTTATCATCACTAAAAATAATGACAAAAATCAAGCTTAAAAACGGGAAGTTTAAAATCCAATCCCAAGGATAAAATTCTTTTCCCTTCGGTTGATAAAACCTTATTGGAAAAGTTAGAAATAATTTCATCTCTATTTAGATTAAGATCAACGTTTAAACCCAGCTGTTGAAGCTTAAAATTTTGATGGGTTAGTGAGGTAACATAAAATTTTGATACATACTTCGAAATACAACAATTTAAAATAATGAAATCAAGGCAAGACACATTCGACTTCAAATAATGTGACAGCGTGAGCAATTTATTACCCAATTTTAAAACGAGTTTACATTTTAAGTCCAACTCAAGGGAAAGAAGTTTACTAGTCCAAGAACGATAGAGTTCACTGTGCATCAAAGATTTTTAATATAATTTAAAACGAATAAATTGGGGCACATAACTGTAACCTTTGCAAATTGTCAAGAAACGAGAGTCCAATTTTGCCTTCTCCAGCTTCTTTGAAACCACTTCGAGGGCACGGAATCGTCGTACAGTGTCTTCATTGTATCTTTTACGAAGAGTAGTTACAGTAGAAGTGTTCTTCGGGAATCTTATCCTCAACAGGAATATAAAGACAAGAGATACGACTCTCAACATTTACTGGCCAAACGTTTCGATCCACTCAGGGGCCATTTTCAATGACTGGTTAGTAAGAGTTGCAAATGACAACTCTTAATATTCAGTCACTGAAAATGGCCCCCGAGTGGACCGAAACGTTTGGCCAATAAATGTTGAGATTCGTATATCTTGTCTTTATATATATATATATATATATATATATATATATATATATTAGTGGTGGACCGGATGTCAGTTTTTCAACATCTGCGGATGCGGATTTTTAATTTCAATATTCGCGGATGCGGATATTTAGTTAATCTATCAATATAATATAGAATTATGAATATATGACATAATTTTTCAAATTTCGTGATATTACTATTGTGGTAGGCAATGCATAAGAATTAAAATTAATATTAATGTTTTCATTATGATAAAAATAATATCTTTCTGAAGAGTCTCAGCCACAAAAAATTCAATGAAACAAGTTTCATTCAATTTTCTGTGTTACCAGGTATTTATATTTTGAGGTTTACATATTTGTTTGTTCATTAATAATTAATACTTTACATGAAATGTGCATGACTGGGCCTTATAAGCTACTTTATAAGCTAATTTAATTGTAAATTGCATAATTTATTAGAGGAAATATCCGCATAACATCCGCAGTCAGAAGTGCGGATGCGGATGTTAAAAATAATGCGGATGCGGATATCCGATCCACCATCACTATATATATATATATAGTGGGCCTAGATTTTGCCGTTTGAGGTGATAATGACTAATTTAATGCTAGTGATTAATTGATGCAAATTGATTGTTATAATGACAGGCTGGGTTAACAATTTATGATGTCCTACAGTATCACCGGTTGAAGGTGGCTAATGGCGTAGGCCTACTATAATATTTCTGAGTGATACGAATTGCATTGAGGTCACCAGCTTGGATTACACCCAAGCAAATATTGTTAAGGTTATAAAAAGCACCTTATTGTTTTGTATTTAATTAAGGAAATAAATCTCTTATTTGTTCACAGTGAATAACAAATGAGTGACAGTAATTATAGTGAATAACAATTATTTAACAGCCTTTATATTATGCTAAGATGACATGGAGCTTAGCCAATAAGAGAAATGGTTAAGAGCTTAATTGTCAAGTAATACGTACATTCATTTATGGTAGGCAAATGGTATGCAAAATGGAACATTGAATGGGCCTAGTAATGACAAAGAATGCACGTGCGTTTAGTACACTGAATAAAATACGTAACACACTGATAAAGTAGGCTAAAGGTTATGCATGAATGAACATTAAATGAGCCTAATAATGACAAAGAATGCACGTGCGTTTAGTAAACGGTAAGTGGATTCGGCCATCAATAATGAAAGGTTTAAATAAATCACATAAATAAGTGGATGTAAAATATTGATGGATACATGAAAGAACACAATAGCAGGATGATACAGTACACGATTACGGTATTGGAAATGACACTTGAACTAGGCACAGGAAATAAGCTTAGTGCGAGTTTGTATTGGAGAATTAGTCTGATGCACAATCAAATATTGTAATGACACTTGGATTAGGAAATAGGCCTACTGCGTTTCAACGAGAGTTAGTTTGAACGATATTGAAAGCACTTTAGGTATAGCTTAATCACGCTGCTGCGATTACGCTCTGTAGGCTTAGCGAGCATTGCTTAAAAACGAGGCACAGAGAGCTTACCGACTGTGTTGAAAATACCTCTCGAGACGAAGGGTATGCTTGAAGGCAATGTTCCCTCTAAGGTGTGCGCGTGTGCGCGCGCACACGCGTTGTGAAACCCGCGCACACAGCAAAATAAAGTGCGCACAGGCTCTTCAGAGTTTATTTGGAATGGGCAAATGCTAAAGATCGTAGGGAGAAATCATAATTATACTTAAATGAAAGGCACTTTCATTTAATGTTATTTTGATTATATTTTATTTTATTGAATTTTATTATTTTTTATTTTATTCCTATTTTTTGAATGGATAAAATCATGTATTAATCTTGATAGTCTACTGTATTTTAAATTGCTAAATGCTAAAAATTGTTTTGAGAAATGATAACTAAAATAGTCATTTTCAATTAATGTTATTTTTATTTTATTTCTTTATTGTGTTGAATTTTATTTTACTATTTTTTATTTTATTCATATTTTTAGAAAGGATAAAATGTTTTCTTTTTTAAGAATATATAATACTGTAAACAGTTTTTTAATATCCATTTAATAGTATCGTAATGATCAAGCTATCACCCTATGGAAATAATATTTATTAAGTATTTAATACTTATATATTTAATTTTGAAGATAATAGCACTCAGAAAAGTTTGCACAATTTTTCACCATGAATATAAATGTATGCACAACGAAAATTTCTTGGGCACACGGACTAAAAAAAATTAGAGGGAACATTGCTTGAAGGTCGACCTTGTAGATTGGAAACCTGCGGAAGTTGCCCGTCCGGTGTTACGTACGCCGAGATGATCGTGGAACCGGTAGCGAGCCTCTTGTTGAGAGTTTGCTTGAGGGAACTCGTGGAACCGATAGCGAGCCTCTTGTGGAGAGTTTGCTTGAGGGAACTCGTGGAACCGATAGCGAGCCTCTTGTTGAGAGTTATGCTTGAGGGAACGGACGGTTCTGCGGACACTGATGTAGGCTTCACGAGAATTGCTCAAAGACGGTGACCGGCTGAGATCGAACGGCGCTGGTTTCGAAGGAGTGCTTCTGCAGGCTGACGGCGGAAGGTCTTACTTGATGATAGATCGGAAGCTTTGAAGGAACAGCAGGCCGCTCTTCCAGCGGGAAGCCGGAGGGCGGTTGAGGTGACGAGTTGTACTGAAGACGGAGACGTGAGACGTGACGAGAAATGTAAACGAGAAGTGGTGAGAGCGAGTGAGCGAGTGAGGAGTGAGTGTTTTTTTTGTTTTTTTCTGTTTAAGGTGCTTTCAACCCTGCTGGATTATTGACACCATTTTTTTTTTTTTGTAGAGAAAAGTGGTGAAAGAAGTAGTAGAGGAAAATGATGTTTTTGCATAACTTAATGTATGTTTTGAGTTAGAATGTGTATCAGTGGAATCTCGCTTATATAACCTCTGTGACGCTGACTTTCCCGCCATATCTTGAGACGCCTTCCACGCGTCTTTTAGTTGATAAGGGCTTGCTTTCGCGGGCCCTTTGGGAAGAAACAGACGTTTTCATTGTTTCTGATTCCTTACCACGTGTGTCTTCTAAGAATGTTTGATGATGGCGTGGAAGAAAGAATTTGCCTGTCTACTTGTTAGTCTATTTCTTGTCGGTCCTCTACATATATATATATATATATATATATATATGGGGCGCGTCCCTCTATGGCCCATGTGGGAATGCATCTTCCTCTGATGTAAGGACTCTTTCTACCTTCGTGGACCATTGGACCCGTCTGGGCACCCAGCCGATCTCCTGCTTATTCCCTTTCTTTCTCCTCTTTCTCCCTCCTTCTTTTTTTTTTTACCTTGATTTGACCCTTTCTTTGGACCTAGGGTGAGGGAGGTAGTTGTCTTTCGCCCTTCTCGTCCTTAAACCAAACCCAATCCCTGACCCTGCCAACTCTCACCGCGCGTTGGATGAGAGTGGCCACCTTTTAGGCACGGGGACTGGGTATGGGTGTATTTCCCCTGCCTGACATCTTTTGGCGGTGGGACCGAGTGTGCCCACGATTCACTTTTTTCTTGTTGGAGTCGGTGGGGGCTGGATACGCGCGGGGGATGAAGTTTCTTTTTTTTTTTTTGCTATGGCTTCTTCTCGGCTTACGACCCCTGCTTCTAATTCTCGGACTACGGTTTCGGATACTCCTCTCTCCTCTCTAGCCCCTGTTGTTTCTTCGGGGGATGGCCCTCGGTATCTTCCACCAAGATGGTTGTTCTCGCCCTCGTACGTCTACCATTGCTGCTTTGGAACCTTATGCCCCTCAGGGCTTTCCTCGGGGTTCTTCTCCCCGGAGTAGGGGAGACCAGGGCTAGTTGGCTACAGGGGTAAGTTAGCGCAGATGAGTTAATTCCAAAACTGGCCGCTAGATGACACTGAGACTCATAACACGTGATCGCCATGCAGGACCTCACTCACCCACAAAACATCGCCGAGTGAGTGTATGATCACTGAATTGTTGATGAATTTTCAAATTTACAACTGGTGAGTAGTTTTTAATGCTTGAATACTG
This sequence comes from Bathynomus jamesi, assembly GCA_023014485.1. Taxonomy (NCBI): domain Eukaryota; kingdom Metazoa; phylum Arthropoda; class Malacostraca; order Isopoda; family Cirolanidae; genus Bathynomus; species Bathynomus jamesi. The sequence continues at coordinate 146,113 of JAJOZX010004903.1, forward strand.
TATGGCACCTCGGTGGTGTAGTGGGTAGCGTCGCTGACTACGAATCCATCGGCCCCGGGTTCGAGACCTGACGGCAGCCGGCGCGCAGCAAAACCCAGCTGTTCATCCTTCCACACAATAAAGAAAGTGGTTGGTAGATAAATGGGTACCCTAGGTGGCCTAGGTGGTTAAGACGCTGGGCTGCTGATGGGGCGTGGTTCGGATTCCACGTTAAACTGTAGGTCTAAGGTGGAGTGAAAAGCTTGACCTTCGTCAGAATGAACAATTCGGGCGGAAGCTAACCAAAGGTTATATATATACAGGGTGTACATAAAGTCAGAATCTATTTTTGTGAAGCACTTGGAAATTATATGGAATTCAATCATAAAATGATAAAGTGGTAACATTTATTAAATAATTAAGAGTAGGATTCGACGTGACGCCCATCAGTATCCCTGCACAACTCAAATCGTTCCGCAGCATTTCTAAACACATTCTGGAGCATTTGCGGGGTTATGTTATCTGCAGCAGTTCGTATACGTGTACATAAGTTTTCAAGACTCGTAATCTTCGTCTGATAGACGTGCGATTTGATAAAGCCCATGCAAAGAAATCTAAAGGGGTTAAATCTGGTGATCTCGCTGGCCAAGGTCTGTTGCTTCCGCGTCCGATCCAGCGATTTGGAAAACGTCCATTTAGATAATCCTGAACAATTTTGGCATAGTGACAAGGAGCACCATCATGTTGAACGACGGGGATAGGATTGTTAGTACCGTCGTCTATCAACATGATGGTGCTCCTTGTCACTATGCCAAAATTGTTCAGGATTATCTAATTGGACGTATTACGAGTCTTCAAAACTTACGTACACGTATACGAACTGCTGCAGATAACATAACCCCGCAAATGCTCCAGAATGTGTTTAGAAATGCTGCGGAACGATTTGAGCTGTGCAGGGATACTGATGGACGTCACGTCGAATCCTACTCTTAATTACTTAATAAATGTTACCACTTTATCATTTTATGATTGAATTCCATATAATTTCCAAGTGCTTCACAAAAATAGATCCTGACTTTATGTACACCCTGTATACAAGTACAAGGAGTATCTTCATCAGAATCAGAGGTCCTCAGCTCAGTACCACAAGGAACGGTATTAGCTCCACTACTCTTCATAATCATGCTAACTGACATAGATGAGGACGTTACCAGAGACAGCACAGTAACATCCTTTGCAGATGACACAAAGATCAGTAGAAAAATACGAAAACCAGAAGACATAGGATCTCTACAAACCAACATAAACAAAATTTACAAGTGGACGGAAGACAACAATATGAAGTTTAACACCGAGAAATTTCAGCTATTACGGTACGGAAAAAGAGAAGACCTAAAGTCCATGGAATATTATACCCCAAATGGACAGGAAGTCCAGAGAAATTCCAGAGCAAAAGATTTAGGGGTTGTAATGACAGATGATGCGAAATTTGAAACACAAAATAAGATAGCAGTAAACAGAGCAAAGAGAATAACGGGTCTGATATTGAGAACTTTTAAACGAAGGGATAGGAATGTAATGATCCCCCTACTGAAAACCCTGATAATACCCAAACTGGAATACTGCTCGGTCCTAACATCCCCATATAAAAAAGAAGACATTAGACAGCTGGAGGGGATTCAAAGAAGTTTCACAGCCAAGATCAATGGGTGCAAAGAACTAAATTACTGGGAAAGGTTACGAGAACTAAACCTATATTCACTGGAAAGGAGAAGAGAGAGATACACCATTATTTACACTTGGAAAATAATGGAGAAACAAGTCCCTAATCTTACTCTGAATCCCATAACTCCCCAAACAACGGTGGAAGGTAGAAACGGTAGACTGTGTCGTATTCCCAAATTGAAGGCGAGACAGGGAACATCCTTAACCCTGAAAGAAAATAGTTTTGTAGTGAGAGGACCAAAACTATTTAATCAGCTGCCCAAAGACCTAAGAAACACGAAGGGAGTTGCAGTGGAAATCTTCAAAAGAAGACTTGACGCCTGGCTCAGAACAATCCCCGATGAGCCGGGCGTACCTGGCTATGTGAGGTGGAGAGCGCAAGAATCCAACTCACTTTAGAAATAACCGCATATATTTCCAAATAAAATATAAACAAAATAAATAAAAATAAAAACCCTCGTTTCTAACCAACTAGTGAAGTTGGGTTTCCCTAATTAACAAAAGAAGGAAAAAAAAAAGTTTCTGGGACAAAGAAAAACGGAGCTTTGGCCAGTCTTGAAAATTTTTGACCGCATGAAGCGGGCCCTTTTTTCTCAAAAAAAATTAAAATGCTCGTGGTTACCCAAACCGGGAAACTGAGTCAACCTTCAAACCTAACAACCTTTAATTAAACCTTATCCTTAATTAATAACCACTGCAATTAATCAAAAACCATGTTTAACTAAATAGAGGCCTATCAGAACTAGGGTAAGTAAGTTAAAGAAAATAACTAAGGTAAGAGAAAAAACTAGGTACCTAGACGAAACTCGAACCGGGCTACAACGGCCCTAACTCAATAATTAAATGGCTGTTATAGCCCCTATTAAAACCTAAAGGCAATATAGCCCTAACTTAACTTGAATAAAACCTTCAAAACCTTAAACCAACCTTTAAAACCAAAAACTTAAGGGCAATCCAGCCCTAGCCTAACTTAACCTGCAAAACCTAGGTCTGGGAAATAGCCCCTACAAATAAATAACCTAGCAGTGTGTTAAACAATAACTTAAAACTTAACAAAAAATTCAAACCTGGAAACTAAATGAAACTTATGATAGTTAGAAACAGAAAGGGTAACGTTCAACTGGCAACTTCATTTTTGGTAAGTCTAAATTAATTTTAAATTTAGCTCACCATAGTTAGTAATCTGGCTGCTGACCAAATTTAACCTGAAAACCACTGCAACCTACAGTGAAAAAGTCTGTAGCTATGTTGACAGTGTCTAAATAGGCCATTATTATTTCTATAATTACCGTGTCTATTTAAAGTAAACTTAACCTTAATACTACACCTAAAAAAAATAATCTCTCTCAAGCTAAATAAAATAAATTCTAAATAATAAATTTTTCAATATGGCGCCCCCGGGTGGGCAGTCGAGAAGTTAGTTACCCTTTTTTGTTTTAATTCTGATACAATAGTTTTAAATCCAGTGAATTAAATTTTTTACATAATCTGAAAATTTAAATATAAATATCATTTATAATAAACCTAAAAATGGCTAATCAAACTGAAGCCACTCATGGAAAAAGTATGGAGACTGGTTGGGAAGTGATGTGGAAGCACTTGAAACTAGTAAACTGGTAAAAAGGAGGGGAGCAATCAGAACCTCAGCTACTAAACTTTTAGCTACAATCAAAGAGAGATGGGATGATTGGACTGAGGAACAAAAAAATTCACATGCTCGGCTTTTGTCCTCACAACTGGACAAGTTACAAAATTTAGACGAGGAAATCCTTAGAATGTATGTTTGTTCCGAAGGCTTCTCAGAGGATAAACAAGAAAACTAGATGAAAAAAATAGTTATTACCACTTTGAAATAGATCAAATGATACAAGCATTAACAACTAAAAAAGAAAATAATGCCGAAGCCAAACCTAAACAAGAATAAGTACTAAAATTCCTGAGCTTCAAATATTACCATTTGATGGAAATCCCTCTAAATTTCAAAACTTTAAGACCTCATTCAGAAACATTTATGATAACATAGGTTTTCCGAAGAAGAGAAATTTGCCTACCTAAAACAACATTTGAGTGGAAACCCTGCCATTCAAATAAACTGCATGCAAGAAAGTAAAACATCTTATGAAGAAGCATGGCAGCAGTTGGAGGGCTGTTATGCAACACCAGGCCAAATTAAATTCTCCATAATAAAATCCTTTTAACTAAATCCATAATAACCAAAAATTTTAAATCACTTCATGACTTTCAAGCAGATATGCACTCTACCATAAATTTAATGCAAACTCAAAAATTAGAATTAGAAGATATACTCTTGTATGTATATTATAATAAACTAACTCAGGAATTTTTAAGAACTTGTGGTTTAAACTCTATGACCACTTTAATAAGTTTAAAGAAGCAATTGCTGAAGCTACCAAAACCTTAGCTAATGTTAATTTTGATCTGGAACAAAGTGAGTTAACTACCTTGATACCTAAACAAAAAAGAAACTTCTCTCCAGAACCAGCCAGAAAACCATGGTATTCTGGCCAAACTACAGCTGCTCTGGCGGTTTCTACCCAAAACAATCCTCAAGAAGAGCTCAATATACTGACCAGAGAAACCTTACTGCAAATTGTGTAAGAAAAACTCTCACAGAATCTCAAAATGTGATTCTTTCCCTGAAAGTTGGGATAAACTGAAAAACTTGCTAAATTAAATTATTGTACTAAATGTACCTCATCTAAACACCAAGCCAAAGAATGCCCCATTTCTTTACAACCCTGTTCATTTTGTAGGTTTTCTAACCATTTATCCTTCCTTTGTACCAAACAAAAAGGAAAACCAGAGGAAGATAAGAAAACCAAAACCAGTACGGAAGTAGCTACCCAAAAAGAAAACTCAAAACAAGGGAAACAAGTTACTAACTTATTAAGTTTAAAAAACACTGATCAAGAAGTAGCATTAATCCTTCCATGCAAATGAGAATAAGAAACTCAGAAAAATCAATTAAATGCAGAGCACTTTTGGATAATTGTAGTCAAGCCAGCTACATTACCAAGGAACTTGTGAAAAAATTAAATCTTCCAAAAACACTACGAGGAATCCATAACCATAACAGGATTTATAGCCAACAAGAAACAACCAAATTATGAAGTAGCTATAATTAAATTGGAGGATTCTAGAAACCCTGGAAACTACCAAGAAATAGAAGCCATCATAATTGATGATATTAATATTAAATATGAAGTTCCAGGATTACTGAAACTTCAAACTTATTTAAAATCATTAAATTATCAGCTTGCAGATCACTTTGAAGCTGATGAAGTGGCTGACTTCATGTTAATTTTTGGGGCTGCAACCCACAAACTTTTTGCCCTCAGCAGTCATCAGATTCATACTGCCTCTTGTTATAAATCTCCCTATGGAATACTTTTATTGGGTTTCCCTTCAGATTACTACCCTGAAAAAGAAAAAGAACCAATAAGAGATCAGATCAGCTTCTGTATTACCAACCCGCTACCTACTAGTACAACTTCTAATGAAGATCTAAAAAAATTGAACACCAGATTGCACAATTTAGCAAACTAGAAAACTTGGGTATTTCTGGGGATGAACCATTTTCAAACAAAGAAAAAGATCTGATTGCAAACTTTGAAAAGGAAGTTAAAATAGAAGATGAAAGATTGTCTGTTAAGGTACCATGGAATGACCAAAAAGATAAAATTTCACCAAACTTTAACTATGCTATTAGCAGGTTAAAGTCCACTTGCAAAAAATTAAAAAAAGATAACTTAATGCAACCTTATTCAGACATCCTTGAACAACAATTCCAGGAAGGAATAATAGAAGAAGTAGCTCTAACAGAACACTTAAGACAAGCAGGAAATTTTTTACCTCATTTTCCCGTAGTTCGCCCTGGGGTACAAACAACTAAAGTTAGGATTGTAGTAGATCCCTCGGGTAAAAGCAAACCAGAAGAAATAACGTAAATGATGCTACTGAGGACTGCCCTTCACTCCTACCTCACTTAGCAAAATTGTGCATTAAATTAAGGCATGGTAAATATTTGATGATTGGGGACATTCAAAAAGCATATTTACAACTTAAATATCAAACAGAATTTGACTGCAATGCCCACAAAATTCTGTGGGTAAAAGATACCCAATTGGCTCCAAATGACGACAACCTGATCTGCTATAAATATAGAAGAGTTACCTTTGGCAACAAAAGCAGTCCATTTTTACTACAACAATCTCTCCAACACATTTTTAATGAACAACAAAACCAAGTGGCAGACTACCTAGCTAACCGCTTTTACATGGACAATGCTTTAATTAATGCCAACAATCTCTCAGAACTCAAAGACCTTTACAATTATAGTGTAAACACTTTAATTGAATATAATTTGAAGCTATATGAATGGGCCTCTAATCACTCAGAACTTCAAGGACTATTTGAAAAACATGACATAGCCTCCTCCGAAGATAAAGAAAATGTAAAACTATTAGGATATGGTTGGAACACAAGTGCTGATACACTCCATCTAAAAACTGTAAACTTGAACTCAGAAGCCAAAACTAAAAGAGAAATACTAAGTTCTGTGCAATCATTGTTTGATCCAATTGGATTTGTTGCACCCTTAGTGTTTAAATTAAAACTCTTCATGCAGAAAGTAACAGCTACCAAAAAAAATTGGGATGAATATCTAGAACCGGAAATGCTGCGTGAATGGAAAAAACTTTGTAAAGAAATAAACAAAGTGGAATTTCTGAATTTTCCTAGACAAGCTTTTGAAAATCCCAAACCTCTCATGGAAAATCTTCAACTCCACATCTTTTGTGATGCCAGCCAAGAAGGTTATGCAGTAAGTTGCTATCTAGTTGGAAATGGAAAATCCGAACTAATTTACGCTAAATCAAGAGTCAACCCCAAATCAAAAAATTGGACCATTTGTAACTTGGAATTAATGGCAATCTGCCTAGGAACCAAAGTCCTAGAATACCTTAAAGAAACCTACCTAGAAGAAAACTCAGAAAACCAAAAGTTCTTCAAAACAATAATTTGGACAGACTCACAAGTGGCTTTAAATTGGACTGCTCAAAAATCTCTAAAAATGAAATCAATCTTTGTAAAAAACAGAGTGAAAGACATTCAGGAAGCAACAAGAAACTTAAACCATCACCTGGAATTCAGACATGTAGCAGGAGAAGACAACCCAGCAGACCTACTCACCAGACCAATATCTTTCAAGAAATTTCAAAAACTTCTTCACTTTTACCAACATGGTCCCACATTTTTGAGAAATGAAATTGAATGGCCACCAACTTAATTTTTAACCCCCACCAAGAAACCTTACAGACAACAATAAATGTGTGTCAAACAACTTGTAAAGAAATAAATGAAAAAACTCCCTTGTTAAACATGGAAAGATTCTCTAACAGGAAAAAACTGGTCAGAATCACTGCCTATGTTCTACGGTTCATAGAAAACTTAAAGTACTTCCGCACTCACAAATATAACCCCAAATGTAACCTGACAATGGAAGAACAAATTGCTGTTTGGAGAAAAATCATACAGCTTACAAAACTAAGGCCACAAATTACTGGCTAAAATTAGTCCAGCAACAACATTTCTCAAAAGAAAAAGAAATAATCCACAAACTAAATAAAGGAGAAAAAGTTGAGGACCTAACAAAGCTGCAAAAGAATCTAAAACTCTTCATTGACAAAGAAGGGTTAGTCAGAACAATGGGGAGATATAAATATGCAACTAACCTTAACTATTCTGCTAGGTATCCTGTACTACTGCCTGAAAATTCTCATTTAACAACGTTAATTGTAACTGAATGTCATGCAAAAGCCAGTCATGCAACCTTAGCTACCACATGCAATTTCCTCAGACAGGAATTCTGGATCCCCAAAATAAGGCAAGTAGTTAAAAAGGTTCTGAAACAATGTCTGTTTTGCCAAAAATACTTTGCCATGGCTTATGAAGTGCCTACTACTGGACCCTTAGTAACGGAACGTTTAAGCTATGAAAAACCCTTTGAAAAAACTGCCCTTGACTATGCTGGTCCAATTTCTGTCCAGGATGAGAATAACCAATTCATGAAAGTCTACTTATTATTGTTCACTTGCTGCGCCACCAGATTCACCAGCCTTCACATCTGCACTGACCTTTCTGCTAAAACCTTTTTAAGAGAACTCTACCATTTGTCCTTAAACTACTCCCTTCCAAAGGTTTTGATTTCAGACAATCAATCCACCTTCAAAAGATCTGAAGATTACCTTAAACATTGGTTCCAAAATGTTCTTGTGTCTCAGTACCTCTCTGATCATGGTATCCAGTGGAAATTTACAGCAGCCTATTCACCCAGAACCTTAGGAATAGCTGAAAGAATGGTGGGTTTAGTCAAAAGAGCCCTCTATACCTCCCTAAAAGGAAGAAAAATCCCGTTAACTGAACTAAAAACAATTGTTCTTGAAATAATGAACACAATTAATTCAAGACCACTCACTTATGTTAATTCAAATGAAGATCCTTCCTCTGATCTACTAACTCCTTTCAAGTTGCTTTTTGGGTATGACAATACCAAATTCAACTTTTTAACCACTAATGATACCCAAGAAGCTGTTAATGAAGATGATCAGGTGGATGCTGATTATATGACAACAACAGAGGACAAAGAAAGAAAGAAAATACTGGATTACTTTCATAAGGGAGCTAAACAATCTCAAGAAATCAAAAAAGATGGCGATACGAATATTTGAGTAGTTTGAGGGAAAAAGAATACCAACAACACAAACAACCAGTAAGTAAAGAACCTAAAGTAGGAGAACTATGTCTCTTAGATGAAAATTCTATGAATCCCAAATACTTCTGGAAGATTGCTGTAATTGAAACATTACACCCAGATGAAGATGGCATAATCAGGCATGTAACTGTAAAAACACCCAATGGTCATCTCTCCAGAAGACACATATATCGGTTATACCCACTGGAAATAACTGATAAGCCGAATATTGACCTGGAAGAACTGGAAAATTCTTCCACAGAATCAGGAACTGTAGATTCTCCTGACACTACTACTGCCGCTACTCAACCCCGACCACAAAGACAAGCTGCAGTTAGATTTCGGGAAGAACTGCAAAGGAAAATACAGAGTGGATCTTTGTGAAGACCACAAATAGAAAATTGTAAATAATTGTAAATAGCTATAACTTAGGACCAACGTTCTACAGAAAAGACGCTTTCATTTCATATTTCACCTAAAAGGAACTTTTCTGAAGAGCATGTCATTTTCATTCATAAAAAAAAAAAAAATAAAATTTCCCAAGAATACAATTCTGGGTAAATTTTTCCCCTTGGGGGGAATGTTGAAAAAAGTGGTTAGAAATAACCGCATATATTTCCAAATAAAATATAAACAAAATAAATAAAAATAAAAACCCTCGTTTCTAACCAACTAGTGAAGTTGGGTTTCCCTAATTAACAAAAAGAAGAAAAAAAAAGTTTCTGGGACAAAGAAAAACGGAGCTTTGGCCAGTCTTGAAAATTTTTGACCGCATGAAGCGGGCCCTTTTTTCTAAAAAAAATTAAAATGCTCGTGGTTACCCAAACCGGGAAACTGAGTCAACCTTCAAACCTAACAACCTTTAATTAAACCTTATCCTTAATTAATAACCACTGCAATTAATCAAAACCATGTTTAACTAAATAGAGGCCTATCAGAACTAGGTGCAAGTAAGTTAAAGAAAATAACTAAGGTAAGAGAAAAACTAGGTACCTAGACGAAACTCGAACCGGGCTACAACGGCCCTAACTCAATAATTAAATGGCTGTTATAGCCCCTATTAAAACCTAAAGGCAATATAGCCCTAACTTAACTTAAATAAAACCTTCAAACCTTAAACCTTAACCTTTAAAACCAAAAACTTAAGGGCAATCCAGCCCTAGCCTAACTTAACCTGCAAAACCTAGGTCTGGGAAATAGCCCCTACAAATAAATAACCTAGCAGTGTGTTAATAACTAAAACTTAACAAATAAAATTCAAACCTGGAAACTAAATGAAACTTATGAATCAGTTAGAAACTGAAAGGGTAACGTTCAACTGGCAACTTCATTTTTGGTAAGTCTAAATTAATTTTGATGAATTTAGCTTCACCATAGTTAGTAATCTGGCTGCTGACCAAATTTAACCTGAAAACCACTGCAACCTACAGTGAAAAAGTCTGTAGCTGTGTTGACAGTGTCTAAATAGGCCATTATTATTTCTATAATTACCGAGTCTATTTAAAGTAAACTTAACCTTAATACTACACCTAAATAAAAAATAATCTCTCAAGCTAAATAAAATAAATTCTAAATAATAAATTTTCAATACCAGGCCAACTCGAGAGGAGGGGCGACACGCTTGACCTTCGCGAAATGAGAAATCATCACGTGAAACCTTTGTAAGGTTGTAAGGTAAGGTATATATATATATATATATATATATATATATATATATTGTTTTCATTTTCAGATATGGTGAAAACATATAAACAAAAAACTGGACGAGGTTTTACTCCTCCTGATGTGATGCTGAAGGCTGCCAAACTCGTAAAATGTGAACATAAGTCAATACGAGGGGTCGCAAAGGACTTCGGCATTCCGTCTCGCACTTTGACTAGATATTGCCAAAAGATAGCAAATGAAAAACTGAGTGATGACGGTTTAACTCGCAAGATAGGCTACATTGCAGTTAGGCAAGTGTTTTCAGACGAACAAGAGAAACTGCTTTCAACATATATATTAAAAAAGCATCAGATATATATTATGGTTTGTCTGTAAAGGAAGTGAGAAAGTTAGCCTACCAATATGCTAAAGGTGCAGGTAATACTTTCCCTCCCTCATGGAATCAGAATGAGATGGCAGGCCCAGACTGGTTCACTAGTTTTTTGAAAAGAAACAAAGACCTATCTATAAGATCCCTAAAAGCCACCAGTCTTTCTAGAGCAACAAGTTTCAACAAAACAAATGTTAGCATGTTGTATGATAATCTTCAAACAGTTCTTGATCGCTTGAAGTTAAGTCCTGGTGACAGTTGGAATATGGATGAAACGGGAATAACAATATTTCAAAAACCCAATAGAGTTGTTGCTCGCAGAGGTTTCAAGCAAGTTGGACAAATGACTTCGGCTGAGAGAGGAGTTCTTGTCACATTAGCTATAGCAGTCTCAGCTACCGGTAACTCTATTTCTCCTTTTCTGATCTTCCCTAGCCATTAACTAGTCGCGTGGGGTCATTGTGACCCCAGTGATAATTTTGTGGCTAATTTAAAAGAAATGGGGAACTCTGCAAAAACCTCGCTCAGGCTAGCTTACTTTATGACCCAGATGTTTATCTTTCAGTTGAAATAGGTCAGCTACAGTGAAAGGTTTACACGTTTGTATTGTACACATTGACCCCACGCGACTAGTTACGTGACAATATAATGGATACACTGAAATTTTATGGAAGGTAAGTTTTGAGTTATTTATAATTTATATATACTGTATGCAAAATGTGTTTGATTATGTGTGTGGGTGTGTATGTGTGTGTGCGCGCTCGTAGGCCTATAAGCAAGTTTATATTTTCAAAATATTCAACAAGTTTCTAAACTTTCGCCAGTTTACTTATTTTCTTTCTTTATCGTTACCTACCTATGTACTTATATATATATATATATATATATATATATATATATATATATATGTGTGTGTGTGTGTGTATATATATATATATATATATATATATGTATATAAAATTCAATTTATGCATATTTATTGCAGGCTGCTCGATGAAGACGAAACTGAAGATGGGGAAGAGAGCCATGAAGAATGCAGTCAACACGACTCCAATTCGGAACAAGAGGTTAGCTGCAGTGAAGAAGATGAAAATGAAGCCAGTTTGGGGAATGAAGCCAATTACTTCATTGGTAAGGACAATACCACAAAGTGAAAAAAAGTTGTTTACAAGCAAAATGTAACAGATACCGAAACAGTAACTAGACCAGAGCTTTCCAAACTTTTAACGTTGGCGACAAACTATTTAAGCATAACAATTTTCACGACACATTAATTAATTTTTGTTATCAAATATCAAATATCAGATAATTTTTCAGTAGGTGGTTTATCTTGTAGCCGATTTTGTTGATATAAAAATCAAAATTTTCAAAATACAAAAAACACTAATGTGTCGCGACACACCAGTTTGGAAAGCTCTGAACTAGACGAATGTTTTTGAAAAACTGGCAAGTAAATTGGTGAAGCCTCATCAAATATCTCGAGCCCAGAGTCCATACATCGCCAAAGATCTGCGAAAACGCATTCGACTTCATTAGGATATTCCTGAAGACGTATTACGTCCAACATCTGCAACAGGTCCATCAAGAGGAAGGTGCAAATTATGCCCAAGGGGTAAGGACAGCAAACTTTCAACAAAGTGCTCAAAGTGTGATGCTTTTATTTGCAAGGAACACGTGATTATGATGTGTAATGATTGCGAGGAAACGTAAACTCGTTTAGAAACTAAAAGTTTGTGAAGTGAATTCTAATAAATTAGAAACCACTCAATTTCCTTCTGATTCCTTATTTTGTCTTTGTCAATGTGGTTATAAATTATGAATTTTTTTGCAAACATGTATAAGAAAAGATATGGTTTTTGTTCATTTTCAATTGAATATTAACAATATATGTCTCTTTAATCATCCTTTGTGTTAGAGTGTGGAGTTGAACTTTATTAATAGTTAATAACTAAAAAACATAAACTATGGGGTCATAATGACCCCACGCGACTACTTATGTTATTTTCTCTAACGCGACTAGTTCAGGGCTAGAGTTCATTTTCTTACAACTGCTCCTGTCGGTAGTTCTGGAGGTGCTAATCCATCAGGATGGATGAAGGAGACACATTTTTTAGAATTTCTTAAACATTTTGTCAGATACTGTAAATGCTCCAAAGATAGTCCTGTTCTTTTATTATTAGACAATCATGACTCTCACTTGTCAATAGATGGCCTTGATTTCTGTAAAGACCATGGCATCACAGTTCTCTCTTTCCCACCACACTGTTCACACAGACTGCAGCCACTCGATATGAGTGTCTATGGACCCTTTAAAAAGTTTGTCAACAGTGCATGTGACTCTTGGTCCTGGTCCTGATAGGGTTGCCAGATTTTGATGACCGGATTAAAGGACACTCAAAACGTTTTCAAGCTGCAAATTTATATATATATATATATATATATATATATATATATATATATAGAGAGAGAGAGAGAGAGAGAGAGAGAGAGAGAGAGAGAGAGAGAGAGAGCGAGAGAGAGAGAGAGAGAGAGAGAGAGAGAGAGAATGATGCTCCCAAAAATATTTTTAAATGTTATAGGATAAATATTTATTTCAACAACTTTGATTTTTACTATATTTAAAATGTTCTTGAATAGAGACGAGAGCAGTACCACTACTGTATCTAACTAAACTAAACTAATTTCGCCAGTTAGGTAGTTTATTTGTAAAAATAAAATAAATTCATTTTACTTTTTACTTCATTTAATATTATACAAAAGAAAACAGCAAAAAGTAAAACAAAAATAACTATTTAATCTGCATTGACCTGGTAATTGTTACAGATAGACCTCAGACAGATAATCCAGTCGAAATTCAAGTGCCAGCAAGCAGTCAAACCAGTGCTCAGCCAAATGAAAATTCGACTCATATCATGCAAGGACCAAGTCGGGACCAGGGATCACAAGTTCATGATGCATCAGTCCAAGTTGCATCTACTACCAACGAAGATGTTGCAAAAGTAGATGAGGAAAATGAACCATTACTTCGTAAGACAGTTTCGACACCATTTACATCAGGAGCCTGTGAAAAGAAAAGTTTAAAACCTGAAGTACTGAGACCATTACCGAAAGCAGGTCCAAGAAAGGGTGGGCCTACAGGAACAAACAAGAGGAAACGTTGCTCTGCCATACTGACTGATACACCGATAAAAAAGTTGTTGGAAGAGAGGAAGTCAAAAGCGAAAGCAAATAGGCCTAGGGCTAGAAAACAATTGGTTCCCGAGTTCACTAGGAAGAAAAAAGACTCAGTGAAGTAAAAAAGAAGTAGCAAAGCACTGTAGCTTGTATGTAGAAAGCTCAGATGAAGAAGAAGCTTTCTGTTTGGTTTGCACAGAACCTTATTCAAACAGCAGGCCACGAGAAGTGTGGATACAGTGTAGAGTTTGTAACATGTGGGCACATGACTATTGCACTAATAAGGATTTGTTCTTTATCTGCGATAATTGTGATTCATCTGATAATTAATTGGTAGTGATTTTGTTTAAACTTATTGCTAATCGTCTTTGTATGTTTATTGCATGTAAACAATTTTGGGATGAGAATAACAACTACCTATATGCCATTTTATGGAATTTTTTTTAAATGATGAACTTTGGCAACATTTTATTGCTTAAAAAAGATACATTTTAATTCAATTTTGCCTTAGCATTCTTTAAAAAAGTTACACGGATCATATTTGTTCAGTTCTACAATGAGATACTAATTATGTTACGAGAATATTGTATGAGCCAATTTGCCCCAGACTGTGTGCCAACATGCCCCATACATGGGGCACGTTGGCTCATGTTGATAGTTTTTTTTTAAAGGACACTGTTCTTGATTTAAGAAAGAAAACTCATTTTTTTTACATCAAAATGTAGATAAGTCTTTCAGTTAATCAAATATGTAATAAAAAAGTTGATTTCTATGTTTTTTTAAGCTCCTTAAATGAAGATGTAAAAAATGCGCCAACTAGCCCCGGTCTCCCATACCCTTTCTCCTCCTCATGAACACTGCCGAACCCGTCGGTTTTGGAAGCCCGTTTCTGTGGCCTCAACATTTCCGTCCCTCTCGACTTCCCATATCGCCTTTTTTATTATTAAACCGACCACACCTCATTCTTTGCTTACCCACCGTGTTAAGGTCTTTTGCAGTCCTGCGGCTTCTGCCTAGGTCTCTCGGGGGGATATTTCGGATCTCCGTGATGGGTCTTTACTCATCAAATCTCGATCTCCGGAACAGAGTGGTGCCTTGGCTACGATCTCCATCTTGGGCGACTGTCCGATTGTCTTGCATCGTCGACTCAAGGATGAACTCTTGCCGAGGTACGATCTATGCCCCTCAACTCTTAGACCTCTCGGAGGAGGACCTCCGCTCCTGTTTTGTAGAGTGGAAGGTGTCTTCTGTACATCGTTTTACGAAGCGTGTTAATGGTTGTCTTCAGCCCACCCCGCGCCTACGCTTGACCTTTGACCAGCTGTCGCCTCCAGCACACGTCTAGTATATTTGGCTTCGTTTTGATGTACGGCCTTACGTTCCTCCACCTACCCGTTGTTTTAATTGCCAGACATTCGGGCATACTGGTTCCCGTTGTCGCCGATCTACTCGTGACTGCGTTCATTGTGGCCAAGATTTCCATGGTGTGCCATGTTCTAAACCCTTCTTGTATTAGCTGTAGTGGTAACCATCCTGCTTTCTCGGCTTCATGTATTATTTATTAAGTTCGAATTTGAAGTTGTTACTCTCAAGATCAAGGAGCGCACGACTTTTCCTGAGGGTCGAGCAGTGGCAAAACTAGGTTGTTGTGGGCCCGGGTGCAAAATATTTACAAAACTTTAAACACAATATAGCTACTCACCGTTTATTTAAAGTCAACTTTTCTGGTTTTCATTTCAACAAAAGTGGTCACCATTTCCTCTAAATTTAATTCTCTTGCAATTTTATTTTCAATTGAAATTATCTCTATTTTTAACATGGCAACAATGATATTTACTTTTTTATAGTTATTCTTATTAGCTAATCTTTAGATTTGTATTTGCTTAAGTACAATTTTTATATATTAAACAAGTCTATGATGGGCCCCCAAGGCTCTGGGCCCCGGTGCATTGCACCGCCTGCACCCTCGGTAGTTTCGCCACTGGGGTCGAGCTCAGGTCCGTGCCCGTTTTGTTCGAGAACATGTCACATTCGCTGACATTCTTCTTGTTTCTCGTCCGCAAACTGACCGTTTACGGAAACCCCTTCTGCCTCGTCTCTTCCCCCAGTTCCTTCTTCGCTCACTTCGGCCCAGTTCCGCTCTCCACAGCGTCAGTCTCAGCAGTCTCCATGTGTTTCTCCTCGACCTTCCTTGGCCCGCACCGCGCGCATTCTCTCTCCTTTGAGGGCGTTTGTCGGGCTGCCTCCTTGTGGGGACCCCCCCGCTCGTCGGGGGTGCGGGTATTAAGCGTAAGGCCGAGTAGACCTCCCCTAGTTCTCCAGTTCCTCACCGCGATGTTGCCGAAGCACATCCCTTTACCATGCTGTTGCCATAAGGGAACAATTGCAGCGTGACGTTTCGGCAATGACAGTAAGGCGGCGGCTACATGAAGCTGGGTTACACCATCGGGTGTTAAATCAGAAGGAGAAGTTAAATCAGCAACATCGAGAAAATAGACTTCGATTTGATCAGCAACATGTTGACAAAGGATTTCACTTTTGGAGCCAAGTGATATTTACCGACGAAAAGACCTTTTCCTCCACATCTCATGGCCTTCTTCATTGTTGGTAAAGGAATAATACTCAATATACTCAAAAGTACATCTATGAGGAAGCACGTAGCGGTCATGTCACCTGTAACATGTCGGGGATGGATTCATCTGTATAGTGTAGGATAGCTCACCAAAATAGAAGGGAGGTTTACTACAGACCAGTATACATAAATTTTCGAAGAGGTTATGCTTCCTTCTATGCGTGCATATGCTCTGCCATTTCCTGAGTGAATCAGTTTTATGCAAGACAGGCCCCCAATTCACACAACACGGATCGTCACACACTGGTTCTCTGAGCAAAGAAATATCAACCTTCTGGATTGGCCAAGTAAGGGTTGTGATATGAATCCCATCGAGAATATATGGGCCAATATTGTAAATGTGTGGGAACCAGTGGAGGAACGAACAACGGACCAGCTTTTACAACACACATTTAGTGAGTGGGAAGTGCTGATGAGGAATCAACAGCTGGTATATAAACATGTTGCTTCTGTACCACATCGACTGCAGGAAGTCATAGACAACAACGGTGGTTGGACAAGATATTAAATTTGTTGTGTTCATGTATAAAATATTTCTCAACTACAATGGTAATTATGAATGTGTAACACCTTTGCAAAAGTGTCAAATATCATCGTTTAAATGCTCTATGTTTATTGATATGAATCACTGTAATGGTTTTATTTCCTGTAATTCTCTCCTTTGAGGTGAGAGACCGCCAAGAGTCACAGCTGCAGTGGTTCACCACTTAAGTTGTAACATGGAACTTATGAATATAAAACAATTATATGCATTTATGATGCTGCCTCAATACAAAACATTCTTCGTTTCTAAATAATATTGATCTCAGTGACTCTTTATTACTAGATCAGTGTTGCTGATCTAGAGATAGCATTTGCTTCGGATATAACAATGCCATACCAGTAGTATCCATTCAGCTGTCGTTCATTTGCCAATTGGAAGATATTCTAAGCAGTGACATATGAAACCTACAGATACCCATCACTCTGGTAATGTTATAATGTTATTGAAATTTAATATGCATCAAAAAAAAATTTTTTTTCATTCATAAGCCGTTTATATATGTATTTATATATATATCAGGTTTTCGCTCTGTCCATGTTATAACATAAAATAATATCTGAATCTATGTTCAATATTAAATGTAAATAAATAAATAAATCAGTAAATAAATACAGTGAGGGTAGTGCAGGTCGTGGAATTTGCTCAGGGCGCAATAATGCCTACCAACGGCTCTGTTTATATGCATTGAAACTTCAATTCGTTCAGGATGACAGGTTTGCCAATACCATGAACACTGTCATCACGTCCGAAGGTTTTTTTTAGATTTTACAAGACCATTTTTTTCACTTCAGTGACATTCCCCTTGTTAATATATATCCCCTTCTTAAATTTATATTTAACTCTTCATTTATGTTTCCTTTGTAATATGTGGAGAGACCGACCGGAAATTCCGTTCCTCGCCGTTCTCAAACATCATGGAATCAAAACAAAGGCTATAAAACTCAAACACGTGGGCATGAAACAGGCCGACGGAGGAAACACAAATTTTGTGGTATTTCCCGAAATGCCCACCAGAGGACGTCACCAAGGCCTAAAATGTGAGTTCTTTCTCAAATCACACTCACTTGCCATTCTCGCCTTTTTGTCGTCACATCTCGGCCTCGGCTCCTTCGTCAGTAACACCACTCGTCACGCCACCCTCTCTCCGGCCTTCGCCGGAGAGCGGCCCGCCGTTCCTTCAAGGCTCCGGTCGAGCATACACGAAGTCTATCATCAAGTAGGGCCCTCTACAATTTCATCCAGCAAAAAGCAACATCACTGCTGCAGGATTTCCGCTGGCCCCCTTTCCAACAAGTCTCAACCGGCCCTCAACACTCATCCTCTCGCCGGTAAGGCCAGTCCAACTTCAGATTCATCTGCATCGAAGCCCAGGTCAGTAACCCTTTGTCTTCGTGTTAAGCAACTCCCGCGTAGCCTACATAGAGTAACCTCAGCCTAGCGAATAGGCTATCTTCAAAGTGATCCCAACAACTGGCTAACTAACTCTCCCATTACGACAGCCGTAGGCCTGTTCAGTTATTTTACCTTAGTCACTTATCTTGCAGTATTTGTATCCGCTTGTTTATTTGTTCATTTATGTTTTTATTTTACTTGTCTTATCCGTTTACTGTTCCAATACCGTTCTGTCATTATTTTGGTTATTATTGGGCTTAATTACTTATTACTGTGCGTTCACTACCGCATTTCTTCTTAGCCTACCTGAATTAATGTTTCTTGTAATTATTATATTCACTTAACGCTTACACTGTATAAACCATTTCTCATTGCAAAGAGTCAGTTATTGTAATATAGCACAATTACCATATACAGAATTGTTAATCACTGTGAACAAATAATTCATTTATTTTTCTAATTAAACACAAAACAAAGTAATTTCTCTCTCGTTATGAAATATTGTTTGTTTGGGCTGTGCCCCGAACTAGTGACCCTCATTATTCATTTCAATTTAATTCATAAATTATAGTAAGCCTACTTTCTAGGCCACGTCAAATTGGTGATGTGTAGGCCACTATATATGTAAGCCAAAGTGATGAATGGAAGTAATTATGTTCTAAAGACATTTGGTAATGAGTCAACCAACGAATCAGCGCTCACTCACAAAACCCAGATTCACTCATAAAATGTTGCAACCGTTTGTAGTACACACAACAAATATATGCCAGGTGTCGCTATCTGTTCTCAAGAGTGCTCTACGAATAATGAGGCAACTGTATACAACCAGTGGAAATTGTAGACAAAAAGGATTTTGGTGGCGAATTTTAATTCTAAATTCTTTTAATAACTATTTAATAACAACTATTAATGTATTTATTTTACAAGAATAGTTAAATTTGAAGTTTTCTTTACTATAAAAGTCAATTTTAACACCGTTTATATGAGCTACATCTGAAAAAATCATGATCAAACATACAACCTGCTTAACCAACCAGGTGAGAGTTTTAACCGGATCAGCCGTCTTCGTCTCCATAGTCAGCTTTCTCATCTCTTGTGTGACGTAATTTCCTTCTGTTTTCTGATTGGATGAACCCAATCGGTAGAGAATTTTCTGCTCTTTCTGATGGTTATCAATTTGTGTTGCTTATAGCGCGCATTTAGACAAATAAGTCCGTTTAGTCGTGGCATCTATGGGGTGGCCATAATTGGGCGCCAGGATATAATTTGGGTGTGTTCCGCAGCATTAGGATTGCAAGGACGCACCCTAAGTATCTTGGAGCCCTAGGTGACAGCTTAGTCTGCTTATAGCTAAAGCCCGCCCTCTTCCGAATTCTATACCCTCTGGCTACGTTTAACATGCCAATCTCAAACTAAATACATCTGCGCTGTTTACCTTTCCCCTAATTCTACTGACTATCCAAAATTCTTTGACTACCTCACTTCCAAAGTGGAATACATTCTTTTCCGCTCTCCCTTTGTTGAAATCTCCATTCATCACCACCTTTGGCTTTCCTCCCATTTCACTGACATCCCTGGTGAACTAGCTTACAACTTTTCTATCCGAAATGACCTAGAGCAGATTGTACAGCACCCTACTCGTATCCCCGATCGCCTTCGAAATAGGCCCAACATTCTGGATTTATTTCTTACTGTAATAACTTGGGGTTAGTGACCCCGCTAGGTTACTAGGTTTCTAAACAACAACAAAGGCACTTACCGGTGCGTTGAATTAGATATTCTTTAGGGCCTACCATAGAATTCCTGCGTCCCACAAAGCAGTCTACCTAAACTATCTAACTTTACTAATTTAGAAGCTATAGACATTACCCCTAACTATTATTAATTATTAACAACTTTCTACCCCATTTGTCACCTTAGAAACATCATCGAATTTAACTTAGCACCAACGCTTTAGTCAGATATGAATAACCATGCTCTAGTCCAGCCAAAACCAAACGAACAGCCCGCGTTGCTTTGTGTATCCCTTCGTTGTGCCATTCAGCTTTCTTTTAGTGATTTTTCCCTTCAGTGACTTTAGACTATATACATATATATATATATATATTATATATATATACACACACCGTCACCTCACTTACCTCTCATCCTTCTTCTTACTCTGTGAAACTTTTTTCTCCGTTAAGCTTCTCCGACTACATTCCTATATCTGTTTCCTTTCCTATCATTCAAATTTGGCCTTTCGATCCTTTGGCACTTTGGCGCCACTGATTGGGAGGCCCTTAGGCAGTACTTCTGTGATTTCCCATGGAATGATTACTGCTTCCGTGGCCGTGGCCCTTCCAAGTGTGCTGAGCGCATCACGGAGGTGATTCTTTCCGGGATGGAGGCGTATATTCCATATTCTATTCCTAATACTAGTGCTAAAAATCCTTGGTTTAACTTTACTTGTTCTAATGCTATCCATAACAGAGAGGAGGCTTTCAGAAGGTATTGTCGCTACCCAACTCCTGATTCTCACTCAGCTTATATTTCCGCCTGGAATCGTGCAAAATCAGTTCTTCGACTCGCCAAACATTATTTAATTCGACAAAAATGTGAAAATTTATCCAATTCTAATTCTTCTCGCTCTTTCTGGCATCTAGCTAAGAACATCTTCAACAATTTTACTTCCTCTTCTTTCCCTCCACTTTTCCATTCTGACGACTCAGTTGCCGTCTCTTCCCCTGACAAAGCTGAACTCTTCGCTCAAACTTTCGCTTACAATTCAACTGTGGACGATTCCGGTACTGTTCCTACATCTCCTCCCCCTCTGACTTTATTATGTCCGAAATTAGAATCTCTGCCAAAGATGTGTTTTCTGCCCTATCTAGGCTCAACTCTCGGAAGGCGTATGGTCCTGATGGTGTTCCTCCTGTTTTTCTTAAGAACTGTGCTTCTGTGCTGACACCCTGCCCAGGCAAACTCTTTCGTCTTTGTCTCTCATCTGGTACTTTTCCTTCCTGCTGGAAGTTCGCTTTCATTCAGCCTGTCCCAAAGAAGGGTGACTGCTCTCAATCCTCCAACTATCGTCCAATTGCTTTGATTTCTTGCCTTTTCAAAGTTTTTGAATCTATCCTTAATAGGAAGATTTTTAAACACCTCTCTTCTTACAATCTTCTTTCAGATCGTCAGTATGAGCTCCGCAAGGGACGCTCTACTGGCGATTTTCGTGCATATCTCTGACTCTTGGTCATCCTCCTTTCGGGATTTCGGTGAAACTTTTGCTATTGCGCTAGAAATATTAACAGCACTTGATAGAGTGTGGCACAAATCTTTAATTTCCAAACTGCCTTCCTTCGGTTTCTATCCTTCTATCTGTGCCTTCATCTCTAATTTCCTCTCTGGCCGATCTACAGCTGCGGTTGCAGATGGCCACGGTTCTTCTCCTAACGCTATTAACAGTGGTGTTCCTAAGGTTCTCTCCTGTCACCTACTCTTTTAACTTTTATTTATTAATGATCTTTTAATTCGCACTTCCTGTCCTATTCACTCCGATGCCGATGATTCCAATCTTCACCTCCCCACCCACTTCACAAAGCGTCCCTCACAGCAGTCACTTCATGATTCGCGTAGGATGGCTATGGGACACCTGACCTCTGATCTTTCTACTGTATCTGATTGAGGGAGAGAAAACCTTGTGGCTTTCAATGCCTCAAAAACTCAGTTCCTCCATCTCTCTACTCGTCACAATCTTCCACACGACTATTCCCTTACCTTCAACAACACACAACTCAATCCTCCCTCTTCTCTTAACATTCTTGGCCTTTCCTTTTCTCGTGATCTTTCCTGGAAAGATTACATATACTGTCTTTCTAAAACAGCTATGAATATTGAAAGGGAGTTTATTCCTCGTAGGCACAAGCGCGCTAGAAATCATGGTAGGCCCAAGTGGTGGACTAGGGAAATAGGCGAGTTCATAAACGAGCGTATAGACTTAATAAGCGCAATGGCACGGCAGCTAACTTTAATAGATATATCGAGCTTAGACGTCAGGTTAAAGGATCAGTTAGGAATGCTAAGCGTAATTTAGAGATACTTATAGCTGCGGATAGTAAACATAATCCAAAAAAGTTTTTTGAATACGTCAATAATCGTAAGCCGATAAAAGATAACATAGACCCTCTAGTGGATGTTCATGGCGCTTTGGCTTCTGACGCTCAGGCGATGGCGGGTATTTTCAATAACTTTTTTGCGACAGTTTTCACCGTAGAAGACGTAAATAATGTCCCTGACGTGGACGATATCGTTCCATTTAGTAGCGAGACTATTTTAGATGAAATAACTGTTTACGAGGGTGAGATTGCGCATTATACCGAAAGGCTAAAAGTTAGCAAGGCTCCAGGCCCTGACGCTTTTTATCCCAGCATTTGAAAGATTTGAAAGACGTTATCGTAGGCCCCTTATCGAAGATTTTTAATCAGTCACTCGAAACGGGGATTATTCCTGAAGACTTCAAATTAGCTAACGTCACGCCCATTTTAAAAAAAGACGACCGCACAGTAGCTAGCAATTATAGGCCCATTAGCTTAACGTCAATTGTCGGTAAACTTTTGGAATCCGTAGTTAGGGATCGTATCATCGATCATTTAGAAAGTAGAAATTTGATTAATAGTAGTCAGCATGGGTTTCGATGCCGTAGATCTTGTTTAACTAATTTGTTAGAATTTTATAACGAAATAGTGCGCGAATACGATAGGCATAGAGCGGCTGACGTTATTTATTTAGATTTTAAAAAGGCGTTCGATACAGTTCCGCATAGAAGATTAATTGCGAAGGTTAAAGCGCACGGCATACGCGGTCAGGTAGCTAACTGGTTAGAGCAAGGGTCGGGAACTTTTTCGGGTATTACCCAAAAATCTATTTGAGTAAAATGAAATTACCCCCAGACTTCAAAGTAAACAAAAACAAGCCAATTGCTCTTAAAATTGTTGCATATGGTATACAAAAAATTCAAATTCAAAAAATGTTTATTGGATCCATTATTATGGAGAAATAAAAAAAAGCCACACATGCTGGCATAAGAATAGCACACAAACAAAATTAGTAAAAAGGATTGAAGAACTGAAGAATTTCATTCAAAACATCTCCACTTCAGGTTTTGGAAAAATGATGCTGTTTCATTTTTGATACAACAACATCAAAATCAGGACGTAAATTCATAATATTCTAAAATTTAGAATAACGCCACATTTATGTAACAAAATAAAATAAAAATATACAAAAAAAATATCAGCACAAAGTGTCAAGCACTAAAAGCACCTCTTCGTTTCATGATACCATACACACGACTGAGGCTCTGAGGGAAGTGTCTCTCATACCGCACGCATTACCCCCCAAATTTTTAAATTTACCCCATTTGGGGTAATTTACCCCTGTTCCCCGACCTCTGGGTTAGAGGAATGGCTTCGTGCTAGGAGACAGAGGGTCGTTGTTAATGGTAGTGAATCGGGGTGGTTGGATGTAGGTAGCGGTGTCCCACAGGGTTCAGTGTTAGGCCCATTGTTATTCGTAATTTACATTAACGACATAGATGTAGGATTGACTAGTAACGTGTCAAAATTCGCGGACGATACTAAAATAGGCGGTAAGGTTGCTGTAGTAATGCCTAGTTAAGAATATTAATTTTTGCTTAATTAAGATTATAATGTTTAATATAAATTGTTTACTAATAATTGTGAAATTACGATAAAGTATGTTTGTTAGATTGTAATTGTTTAAAATTGGAAGAGTTGGCAATCCTGAACAGAGGCCCAGAGAGCGGACTACCCCCAAAAAGAGTGAGTCATTCAGCAGCGCGATAAGCGTAAAGTTGGGGCCATGTAACCTTAAAATTAAATTAATTGTTTTGTGGCCCTCTCCGACGTAAAATTATTATAATTGAATCTACCACTCGCGTTCCCCGTTTAACTAAACCATTTTCGGAATTAAATAAAGTGTTAACAAGCGTTTAAAAAGAGTGGTAATGAACCCCTTTCTCCCTTTGTGTTGTAACAGCTTTCAGGCCGGCCACGTCTACCATATTCATAAAGTATAGCGAAAAGCGAGTGAAAAGCGTGTAAAGAGAATGATAAATGGTAGAAAAGAAATTGATCAAAGAGTAGAAAGTAAAGTAAATAAGTAATTAAAAGAATGATTAAAAAGGTAATTCACGACATTGTTAACGAGGACGATAGAAATAGGCTCCAAGACGATGTAAATAGGATTATGGAGTGGACGGATAAGTGGCAGATGCAATTTAACGTAGACAAATGTAAAGTTTTGTATATAGGTTCGCGTAACAATAATTACACGTACACGATGGATGATAGGGAGTTAGCGAGCGTTGACGAGGAAGTAGATTTAGGCGTACGCGTATCTAAGGATTTAAAAGTTAGGAACCAGTGCCTGGAGCTAATAGGATGTTAGGCTTCATAGCGCGTAATTTCGAATTTAAATCGAAGGATATTGTATTGCCCCTTTACAAGTCCCTAGTCAGGCCTCATTTAGAATATGTCGTTCAGTTTTGGTGCCCATATTTGCGTGAGGATATTGATAGGTTAGAAAGGGTTCAGCGTCGTGCCACGAAACTAATTCCGTCATTGCACAACAAACCTTATGAATATAGGATTAAAGAGTTAAACTTGCATTCACTCGAAACTAGGAGATTAAGGGGGAAGCTTATTGAAGTTTTCAAAATCGTTAATAACATCGATAACGTAAATTTTGACAAACTGTTCACTTTCGATAATAGCAATACTCGTAATAACGGATTTAAGTTGCGTGGCAGACGTTTCATTACTAATATCGCTAAAAACTTCTTCATGTTTAAAGTAATTGATAAGTGGAATAATCTTCCGCGTCAGTCGTTAACTCTACCAGCGTTAATATGTTTAAGAACCGTTCAGATAGGCATTTTAAAAATATTAACGTTGTTTAAAATAAAAAAACAATTAGCAACAGGAGCTCTGAGGGTGGTGGTCGAGGATGAGTCTGTTGACGATCAATGCCAGCTTGTGACATGCCAGCGTGTGATGCCAGCAATAAAATTTAAAAAAAAAAATTAGACTAACACGAACGTAGATGTAGCTCGTAGAGTAAACTAACCCACTTTTTGTTATACTCTACCTACTTTTTGTTTTTTTAATCATCTCCTTACTTGCATGTCTGTAACTCTCTTTACTTGCAGGTCTGTCGTTTGCATGGTATGACAGTGAGTTAAGACTGTGTTTGCATGGTTTGTAAGCGTTCTTATTTTACTTCTTTTCATCTTTCACCCCTCTCCTATTCTCTTCGACTATTTTTCCGACTTGTTGGCAGTGGCCGGCGGATGATGATGGGGAGTCTTTCTTTCTCTTTTTCTGAATGAATGTTAGCCCACGAATGATAGGTTTTGCTACTTACCGGGTGTCTCAAAATAGATGGAACCCATTGACATGATAATAATTTATTACTCAGAAAATAAACTCCAAAAAAGATTACATTTCCTGGAAGCTGATATGATAACAATTAAAAACTGAAGATTTGAGGTCTCTAGATCAAAGGATACATTTATTAGAGCACATGTTCCAAATGACCGCCGTTGCGCTGCAGACACACTTGAAGCCGACGAGCGAAGTTGTCAATCACCCTGACACCCTGCACAGAGTGCAAGGGCCTTTGAAGCACCTCGTCTGGGGCTTGTGTGCCCCAGAACACATTGTTCTTGCTATTGACATACCCACTGAGCAAGAAGTGTGCTTCGTCGCTGAACCAAACATCATCAAGAAAGTCAGGATCCTCTTCGATCTTGTTCTCGAACCACCGGCACATCACAACACGTTTTGCCATGTCAGCTGGTGTGAGTTTATGCTTGATCTGGATCCTGTATGGGTACAGCTGAAGATCCTTGATCAAGATTCTTTGCACTGACGCACGTGAAAGACCCAGATCTTGGCAACGTCTTCGGATTGACTTTTTCGGACTCCTTCCGACAGAATCTCTCACCGCATTCACATTGTCAGGAGATCTTGCAGTCACCTTCCTGCCAGATCTGGGTGTTTCTGCTTTCTTGATGAGATTGTTTACTGATCCTGTGGCTTGAAATTGTGTGCCCAACGATAAATTTGGCTTTTCTGGGGATAATTGTTGAAGTTGAACTTCCTGCGAAATTTCGCTTGCACAGTTTTGAATGATTTCGTCTCCAAATAAGTAGTGACGCAAAAAATTTTCCTCCTTTGTCCAAAGCATTTTGATTGATAATTATTAGTTGTTATCGTCTCCTCTCTTCAAATCTGAAAAAATAGAATGAGAACATTAATATTGGCAGAATTATTAGCAGTGACATGGGTTGCATGTATATTGAGACACCCTGTACTTAACCCCTTTGTTAGCCTTAGCTTCTGTAGATCTGTAGATCTGTCGGTGTGCTGTACCGTCTCCACGGTTTTTTAACCCCCACTCAGTTGCGTCTCTGTACTGGGGTCTTGTTCGCCCCTGTATGAAGTATGCTTCTCATGTGTGGGGTGGTTCAACCCATACAGCCATACAGCCGTACTTCACCGGGTGGGGTGGCTTGAACAGTGCCGTAACTAGGTGTTTGTACGCCCAGATCAGTGGGTCAGGAAGACGAGGGATATAAAATTTATTATATACAATGTTAGGCTATAAATGAAAGTACTAGGTTGTACACATTGGAGAAATTTGTTGACAAAAAATGTTTTTTATTAAGAAATGAGATATTCTGTACAATCTTTCTTACTTTCTTTCATTTAAAATAAAATCTAGAAATTAAGTTACAAATTCACTCTCCGTGCCTTAACTGATACAAATTCATCTATAAGCGTGTCATAATTTAGCTTTCTTGCAATTCCATTTTCTATAGATATAATGGCCAAATTAGAAAGACGTTCTTGGCATATTCATGACTTCAAATAATTTTTTATTAGTTTTAACTTACTGAAACTTCGTTCACAAGAAGCTACTGTTATTGACAAAGTAAGAAAAATGCGTAAGGCAACTTCAATGTTTGGGTATGATTCCGAGAAAGAATATTCATATAATAATTGAAGGAGATTATAAGGAGAGGCTGATGTCACATCTGGAAGTATTGCTAAAGCTTGTTGTTTGAAACTTTGAATTTCTACTGAAATTTCGTGGACATCTAAGTCCTGTCTATATTTCAATGCCAAATCAGTCGCAGCCTCTTTCAACTCGGATGTTTCTTTTTCCACAAGTGAATGCCCAGAAAGAAAGTCAAAGTCAGAGGAAACCTCATTTAAATTCTTATATATCCTACATTTCAGGTTTGTCATGAGGGAATAAAAAACTTATTTTATCTCAATCTGGAACGTATTCTCTGCAGATAAATTTGAGCCTTCATCAGCTGCTTCATAAAGCTCAATTTGCTTCTTTTTTCTTCTCCTAGTTTCAGGAAACGCTGCAGTTATTCTTAGGTTTTGAGCCGTTTCATTAGCGTAATCAAACGCACTTTGCAATTGACATTTACACATTTCTCGTAGAGAGTTTATTGGGCCATGAATTATTTGAGAGACTCGAAGTACAGATAATTTCTTGGACTGCAAAGCTTTGTTGACTCTATCAATGTTGTCAAGAATCTGATTCCATAAAAATAAGGTACACAAATATTTGTAATCAATTTGCAAGAGAAGGCATTGTGCTGCTGAAATTGATTCTGGATTTGAGGATGTACTTTTTATTATATTACTCAAGGCATCACATACTTCTTTTATCTGTGTATATAATGCCATTGCCTTGACGGCTCTTGCTTTTGATGCCCACCGTGTTTCAGCATACCCTTTTAAACTAATTTTCAAACTTTTCATTAATCCAGCGGTTATTGGAGCCTGATAAAAACGTAAATAATCTCTGAACGGTCCCAAAAAAAGTGATCATTGTAGGAGTGGTTGAGGTTGCATGTACACCAGCTAGATTGAGACTATGAGCTGCACATGGTACAAATCTTGCATATTCATTTACTTGCAAAATTCTTGCATGAACTCCGTTGTATTTACCAGCCATGTTTGACCCATTATCTTAACTTTGACATTAGCATTCTTTATATCAATTCCATCCTCTAACAATTTATTTAGAATTTCTACTGCCGAACCACTGCCAGTTTTTTCATGTGTGTGAATAAAATCGACAAAACACTCTTCTATGGAAACTTTCCCGTTATCATTTGAAACATATAGAATTATTTGGCTCATTTGCTCGTGATGAGCTAAATCAGGTGTGCAATCCAAAAGCAAAGAGAAGTGTTTCGTTTTCTTTATTTTAGAAATTACTTCAGCTCGAACTTTGTTTCCCACAAAGCTAATCAATTCATTTTGAATTTTAGGAGAAAAATAGCTTGTACTTTCTTTCTGGTGGTTAGTAATGGCCCGCTTTAATTCGATATGGTAGTGACTTATAAGTTCTAAAAGGTTTAGAAATATGCCAGCATTTGGTTTCCCAATAACATGGCTCGTGCCTCTAAGAGCAAGATTATTTGTTGAGCAAAAAAGAATAGCATCTAAAACAACTCTTTATATTTGGCGCCACTCATCTTTTTCTGACTCAATTGCTTCCTGAAGAGTATCATCAATCAACTTACCTTCTTTAAATCTCCTTTCAAAAGACTTCCATTCTAAGTATCCATGGTGGGCAGGTGAATTTTCATGGTCTGGAATACGTGGGTTTAATTTTTTCCAATCAGAAAACCCTTTCTTAGCGTCTGCAATATTTGATACAGATGCTGTCCGCTTTCCAAACAAAATACATGGAAAGCAAAATAATAATTTTATAGTTTTAGAGTATATTAACTGTTTTCGTTCCAAAGATTCACCATTATTGAGCTTTTTCAAAAACCAATCTCTGGAGAATCGTCGTCTGATATCTCCGGTTACGGAGAGCAAGTCGTTGAAATCAGCATCGTTCCCTTGGTCAGGTCCATGTTCTACTAGAAAATACCTTATTTTAGCATTAATATTCGGCCAAGATGAAGGATTATTAAAATTCTATGTGATGTGGATATTTTCCTCACTAACTTCGGGCTTATCAAATAGACTAATAGAGGAATATTTTCTAATGCTTCAGCTTGCACACAGGTATCAAATTCATCTGGTGTTGTAGATTTACTTTCACAGGAACTTCTTCCTATAGCATTTTCCTCTAAACTAGCATATGGTATCTGCACATTATCTTCATCTTCACTGTCTTTATTGCTAGTTGCTACTAATCATCTTTTTAACTGATTTGATGTTGACATTTTGACATTTTCCTCCTCTCTCATTCTCTTTTTCTTGCGATATTCTGCTCCAGACGGTTTTTTATTTGTCATCTTTCAGCACCGATAGAATAATCCTGTGGAAGAAAAAAAACTATAGTCGTTTTTCGATGTATTAAGAACGCTAATGCTTGTACGTACGCGTTTTCAAATGGTTAAATTTAGTACCATAAAGTTACAAAATAATTTGAAGCTATTTCATAATCGTTTTCCACTCATATTTGTAACTTTCAAGGATAAGAGTTTTTGTCTACTAAAAACAAGAAAAATGTTCTGTATATTGACGTGTTTATACCGAATTCAGTTTTGAAAACATGAAGAGAACTTCTGGCGGTAATAAAACTATTGGGGCAAAAATGCAAATTTTTTTTAACCTTAACAATTAAGGAAAAAATAGAAAAAATGCTAGACTAGACCATTTTCAAGAAAAGTGGCCTGTAAAAAATTGTAGGGGCATTTTTTAGTAGAAGCTGGTGACTAGTGTTTTTTATCTAATTCAAGGGTCCTCTTAATGATGAAATAGGATACCAAGCTATATTTTTAGTTTTTTACCTTCAAAATAGCTAAAAACATAATGGCCATTAAAGTCGATTTTTTGTAAAATGGCGCTATGCGTTTCTTTTACACTTTCGTCAATAATTAACGGATTTTGACGAAAGTTAGCATTTTTTATCACTGGATCACGTGAAAACTATTCTGTAAATATCAGCATTCTATCTTTGCTAGGGAAAAAGTTGGCCCACTAACATAATGTAATGTTTTTTATTACAGTGACGTAGTTGGGGGCAGGAGATAGAAAGCGAACAATTACAAGTGGACAAGTTTTGTTCTTTGGTTTTGTCTAGACACATGATTTATGACTGTGGTCTATAGAAACAATAAAATAACTGGGATATGTACCGAAAATTATATTCAAAAGTACAACATGCTACATATATTGCACAAAACCATCGTAAACTTAAGCAGATTGAGAAGTACTGTTACTTTATGTACTGTCGTCAAGACAGCCATTCTGCCCAGTTGCCTTCCTACATCCACAAGCTGCAGTACATGGAAGTTTAGTTTTTCTGCATTTGCAACGCATGGTTCGACACCTAGCAAGACAAGAGCAAGACACAAGCTCAACACAAGCCTCAGGGATCGGATCAAGTGTCATCAGTACGTATGGGCCGCAATCCCAAATTGTCTCGTGTCCATCCCATCTCAGTGACTTCGGGAAGTTGTGGAAATGGGCGGTGAGCATTTTCCCAAAGTGTACACTGATAATGCACACGCTGTATATGATATTTACAGGAATCACTTGCGGGGGGCATCAGTTCTAGTTTGCAAGATTTTTCAAACATAATTTTGCGTGCGGCATCAACACTCAACATTATAAATTCTGGACATGAACGTTTCTGCTGACTTCAGTTGATTTGGTGTTAAATTTCCTACTCCCAAGCCAAGCAGAAGCTGGTGATGCTGCAGAAACACTTTCCATGCTGTCTGCTTTGTGTGCCCAGAAATATGGGATGTGGTGTCACACCCTGTCAGGGCATGAAATAGAAAAAGAGATTCCAGTGAATTTGGTGGAAGGAGTAGTATAGCCGCAAAAGGGGAGAGTGCAAGAATGTTGCAGGTTATTATGTAATGTTGCAAAGGGGGTGTGGGTTGTCGCAAAGGGGGTGTGGGTTGTTGCAAAGGGGGGTGGGGGTTGTTGCAAATGGGGTGGGGGGAAAACTTGGAGGCGGCGTTATCCCCCAAGAGAGAGAGGAGGAGAGAAAGGAGGAGAGGTGTTCACCTGGCAGGAGCCAAGTGCACATTAAGACTTCAGCCGAGTTGGCGTGGTTTTATAGGCTCCTAATCAGCCAGTTGGCGTAAATGGCTTGAGTTGCCAGATACCGCGATACCATTGTATACATTATTATAGACTCCTAATCAGCCAGTTGACTGTAAATGGTTGTCAGATACCTCTTTTTAGCAGTATTATTGTATACATTATTATTATATACGCCTAATCAGCCAGTTGGCTGTAAATGAGTTGCCAGATAGCGCCATGTATTCATTTAATCGAAGACAGAGTTGCCAGATACCATTGTATACACTATTATAGACTCCTAATCAGCCAGTTGGCTTAGAAGGCTTAAATATTGCCAGATACCGCAATACCATTGTATACACTATTATAGACTCCTAATCAGCCAGTTGGCTTAGAAGGCGTAAATGTTGCCAGATACCGCAATACCACTGTATACATTATTATATTTCGAATACCGGTAGTAGAAGGCATAACAATAAACAACATTGCATCATTCTGTTTATTATAAATATATAGAAAATAAATATACATTTGAGGAATATGCATATAACAGAAATATATACACACAATTATGGTGATATATAAAATAAAATATACATTTCAAATAAATATACTTAAATAGAAATATGTACATAACAGTACAGGAGAAATATCACGCAAAATATATATATATATAAACACAAATCAATAGAAATATGCGTATAATCAGTACAGGAGAAATGTCAAGCAAAATATAAATACAATTCACTTTTTTTTCAAAATACTAAACTCGGTCTTAATCGAGTTTACAATTACATCATTATTGCTCTGCATTACGCAGTATATGCGGCTTAATAATATTTCACCGCTTAAAGTATAGGGAAACCTGTACTCGATATGAAGGGCTTTCATATCGTTCAGTACTATTTTTGTTCCCACTTTACAACCGGTTGGTAAGTCATCTTTAAACACGTCTAGAATCCAATCAAAAGCACGCACAAAGAGTTCATCGTTAGCTACATTATTAAACACAAGTTTATAAGAACGCTTTTCCAATCGAGGGTTTATTTCTACCGACTCGAGCTTTTCAATCGTGAACTCACTCAACATAGCGGCAATTGAAATAATCTTCTAAATCGTTACGACAACTTCGCGTTATATAAAGAAATAGTTCTTCAGGGTGAACGGTGTAGGTGAGCTCAGCCTTGTACCGATCAATTGCTTTGTACCAAAGTTCATGGTATTTCAAAGAGTCTAAACTTTTTAAATAAACATCCAGCACTAGACCATTCTCACCAGTCCTACACTCGGTAAACCCATCGAGCAGAGCGGTGTATGCGTATTCAAGTACTGTATCAAAATAAAGCATTTCCGTAACACGCGCGTCTAATATAGGTTTCAGCTTACGGAATCCGACGATTTCAAACATTCTGTCGAGGATGAAACGGTTTCGCGTAGGAATAAGAGCGTTATTATCAGAAGCATTCTTCCACATCAACCGTATATCAATGCACGGCCGATCGTTATTTATACACAACGTACATACAACGGCGTATGAGGGTGCGTCACTAATCTGCTCTCTTCTTGTACCTACGTTAGCAGGTATTTTATAACGATCTTCACTCCACTTCTCAACTATCACAAAGATTCTATTCATCTCCTCGATACTTAAATAAACCCGTTTGTTTGTCGGTCTACATTCCGTTTCCAGTACATAGCTAATGGTACCGGAATTACGCCTGAACACGCGCAACGATTTCGTCACGGACACATCGTACGAGGCGTTGAGAATGCTGCTCAAAGGAAGTTCCATCGTATTCGAAGAGCGCACGTCCACTCGGCTCAAGCTCTGAGATAACTATGAGCCGTGTGAGGCACGCAGGTAGGCAGGAATGGTTCGACGGGCGGCTGACTCGATGATACGTGAATGGGCTTGTTCCGCGAGTCAAATTGTTGTACCGGTACAAGAATATCACTACCAGCCTACGCACCAGACATTTTGGATAAGAACTAGGAACATTTTATGTTTTACTAAATATCTCCACACTCCGGCGCACTATTTGAGAGGAACATATGTTCATATTTTTCCTTTCTGCCCATCAAACGATACTCGTCTCTAAACTCTGTTAAAAATTCACGCAGGGCACTAGCCACAACCTCACTACGAACCTCATCATGATATACGTTAATATAGTGATAAAAATACTTAAGATTGTCCATGATCACGAGATTCACATTTCCAGTCGTAGGGTATGAGTAATCGACATGGTGTAGCATGACGTAATACCGCTTGTCACACCACCCATCAGCAAGACTCATTATCCATACCTGCTGCTTCTCTTCTGCACGCGTTGTTTCTTTTACTTCACGGTGTATGTGAGACTTTATAAAGTTTAGCTCTGCAGTATACTTCAGCACATCGTCTGTGCAACGAAAGCCTTCAACGGTCTCACCAGAACATCCGTAGAGTATTTGTACATCTTGGAACTTCGCACAATCCAATGTGTTTTTAAAAGAGGCATAGAGGGATGAATAGGAAGTTTTTCGGTATCCACCACATCCTGGCACTTTACTGAATACCATTTCGTAAACGTTGTACAAGCAATATTAAAGGTAGCCATTTGAATACACGTCTGATCTGAATACACGTCTGATCTCTCGGGCTTACTGCGGTCGACTGACCACGCAGGGACTCCCAGATAGTAGCATGACTCACGGTCTTACAGTGGGCGGAGCTTAGAACTTTCACCTGCACACACACACACACACACACACACACACACACACACACACACAAAGGAGAAAGTGAAACGCTATTTGAAACATGATTTATTTAATAAACGAGATATTCAAGTTATATATATTTACAAATACGATTTAATAAACGAGATAGTCAAGTATATATATATATATATATATATATATATATACATATATATATATATATATATATATATTATATATATATATATATATATATATATGAAATATATATATATATATATATATATTTACAAATAGATACGATTATATACAAGACGTGTGAGTTAGAAGCATCATTGGTATCCAAAGGGTACGGTATCATAGGTACCAGGTAACTGGTAACGTTTCCTATAGGTGTTACGGCACACCATCGTACCCCTAAGTTCCTTCACGCCCCCCAGCTTCTGCGCCCGAAAATTGTGGGTGCCTACAATTAGTTGGGGAGGTTGTTCATCCAAACATACTAGATCCTTCAACGACTCAAAGTTAACAACCTCCCGATTCGCATGGTTGAGCGTAATACCCTTTGCCTTCACGATATATTTCATTTCATCCCCCACCCTGACCCGTACCCCATAAGTCTTAGGTCCTATTGAGGCAAAAGAGTCGGCGTATGCGTTGTCCCCATACTCATCCTTGATCTCATCAGTGAGCTCGCCGAGGAACTCCCCAATAGTGGGCATGTACTGTATTCACCCTCCCTCTCTGTGAATATCACGCTATCTGTATCGGCATACAATACTCTCCGCCCAAGAGAATGCAATAGACCCCAAAGTTTTATACAGGCGTAGGCTGTTGTGAAGCTGGCCACAGGTATGTTTGTAACCCTTGAGGTATCTGTGGCAAATTCAGTGTTGTTGTACTTTATTACGTAAGTATTACCTACATTTACGATCTCCATGACCTCTTTATCGGGGGCATTGGCATAATCCCAGACATCGCTATAACTTTGTGCCAAATGAATGCTCCCTCTGCCGGTATTCTGCGCAAATTTTCCCCATAGACTGTTTAGACACAACTTTGCACTAAAGCGCTTGCCAGGATTCTTTACAATTTGGACACGATCAAGTTGTATACCTTCGCGGTCGCGGTAACGTTGAATATAGGCAGACTTTTCATCTTCGGTATCAACTCCTCGCGGATACCCTGATGCCTCAACCTTATCCTTCAAAAAGGTGTTTATATATGGTGTGAAAAGGTTGGGTAGCTTCTGAAACCTCCACACCTCATGTATCTTCAGTATTCTATAACCATGGCGCACGGCTAGGGCCAACTCAGGACTTGTATATACGCCTCTGATCTTACGCTGGTGGGGTATATGGTTACATTCGCCGTTATCCTCTTCCGCGCACTTCACGCACACGGGAAACATGAGCTTGTCGTCGATAACGACAGGTAAGATCGGCATCCATAAATTGCGTGGGGGGAGTACGTCTACGAAAGAGATCCCAAAGTAACGATCATTCAAATTTTTTGAAAATTCATTGATGGATGGTAGGCTAGGCCCCACCAGTTTCTCAGGAGCGCCCACGGGGTACGGATTGCTCTTCATCACGTATGGGTATAAAGAACAGAAATCGTAGTAATGGAGCTTCACGCCCTCCGTAGGTGGGAAGTATAGTCTGAAAGGATTTGTACGTCCTCCAAACAAGCTATCACCACATTTGAGAGGATCCAGCACCATTGAACGCTTGATCGCTTTTATTTCCTCACGGTACACCTCGTCTGTCTCCATCCGTGCATCATATTCATGCTCCCACAAGACTTTGTGAGTGAACTGTGATCCTATAAGTTGATCGCGGGTGCGGGTCGATGCAAGACAGTCGGCAGGAGACCTACCGTGGTTATCTCCGGTGACTCCGCACTCAGGACGGGGGCATCCATGCCACCAGCAACCGTTAAAGGAGTACACAGTCTTCACACCAGTGACACGGTTTTCACTTAACCCATCAACCCAAAAAACACGTCCATTAATCTTAATGGGTACTTCACCCGTGTTGCGGGCGTGCTTTATGTATACACCTGTCTGTTGCTGTAGGTGTATGAGCTGCGATGGTGGTTGCGACTTGCAGTGGATCGCATTTGAAACGGGCTATGTACATCCTTCTAAAGGCCTGGAAACATACTCTAAGCACGCGCACATCATTCACGCAATAACGCTCACATTCATCAGCTATATTATAAGGGTTACTTTCATTAAAACTGTCGTAGTATCGATCAAAGTCTTCACGTTCATCCATGCAGTCAAAATAATGTTTGGGGGGTGGGGGGCCTACGTAGTTTAAAGTCTCGCTGGTGAGGAAAGTGTATGGGAAGTATCCTTTGGAAACTTCAGCTGCTACTCCCATCACCTTGGGTAGCTTTGCTAGTTTACAAGCTGTGAATAATAAAGTATCTTTAAATTGTACATTGCCTCTTATCTGCATCTGTATTAATTTGTTGCCTCTTTTCAATGGATCACCTGTAAATATCTCAGAGGATTCGTGTTCAAGCAACTCCTTATAAAGGAACTGCGTGTCAAACTTTGCCCCGTTATGGGCGAGAATATACACAGTCATTTTTTGAACTTGTCGGCTAACTTGACAATATAGGACACAAATAGTTTCACAGGACTATCGCTGACATTCGTTTTAAAAACGTTTGTCCGTTTACCACATTTGGGGCACTCGTCACATTCGATATCCATACACTCATCACAGATAGTCTGGCTCACAAGTAAATGTGGAATTACCTCTTTGGTTTCAGCGTTCGTATATGTTTCTATATCGTAGTATACAGTTATACAAGGGTTATTTTTAGGCTTAGCATCTTTCATATAACATACATGCTTTACTCCATCCGCCTTATATTCCTCCTGGCATGTAGGACAGTGAATTACGTCACACTTGTGCTTAAATTTTCCCCAATTATCCATTGTGTGAAACATACCACATTCACAGATTCTCATTTTCCTGCACGTGCCAATTGATTTATGGAAATCAAAACAGCTATTATTGAAAAATGTGCGTCTACACACATCACAGTCTCTCTTCTCAGCTTCAACTACACGGCTTTCACATTTGGTGCTTTTACACTGCTCACATACCATGTGACATTCTTTACAATGTCTCACTATATCATCCGCAAACTCGAGGCACCCCTTACACAAATCATGATGTCTCCCATATTTTCGACTTTTGTCATAACTCGCGTAAAGCCACCTTATATTACGGATGGGGAGATACGTTGTCCCTGACAATCCTAAAATAAGTAGGGGCCTTGTACGATCTCTCACACAGCTTTTAAAAACATACACAGTCATACGACGATCATCCAACCCAAACACAACTATGCGGACATTCATTTCCTGTTCTACCCTTCTCAGCTCTTCAGGACCCATATTACAGTCAAATTCAAGTTCACAGTCTACAGCTAGTTTACGGGCATGCTCCACGACTGTAGGCAACCAAATTTTTTGAGTTCGTGTATTTTGTACAGTAAACATACGTGCTAAGAGTACTGCTATAAAGCCGCAACCACGATCGACGTTTATATGCCGTCTATAAATAGCTTGAGAATTGAAGTTAAGAGTATACGGTATGGCACTATGACCCGCAACACGGTATACATGGTCAATATTTACCGTGAAGTTGTCCATATTGAAGGCTATACTACTTTGGGCGGCTTGCATTATACGCCCTAATATATATTCTACATCTTCAGCCGCCAAACGTCTAAATGGCACTATCACCCAATAATCGTCTACATCACCGTCATCTGACCCGAATCCAAAGGACAGACTCGTCCTGACTTCACGCTCGTCACGATTCTGAAGAGCAAACTCTATAATATGCTCTACAACCCGGCGTAGTCCGCGCTCAATTCCACTGCTATACATGACTCTAGGGTCGACCCTGACTCTATACCGATTTCTAGTCAAGGCTGGGGTGGGGGCTGCGGATCGCACCAATTCCAGCGTTATACCATCCTCAACAGAACGGGGGGCGGAATTAGTGGATATATTAGCGGAAGGTGCTGCTGATGGGGGCCCTGTTGCGTAGGAGGTTGATGGTTGGGGCTCTATTATTGTAGACTTAACAGAACGGGGGGCGGCGGATGAATAAGGGGATATATTAGGTGCTGCTGGGGGTGTTGTTCGTAAGAGGTTGAGGGTTGGGGATC
Organism: Bathynomus jamesi; assembly: GCA_023014485.1. Taxonomy (NCBI): domain Eukaryota; kingdom Metazoa; phylum Arthropoda; class Malacostraca; order Isopoda; family Cirolanidae; genus Bathynomus; species Bathynomus jamesi. The sequence goes on from JAJOZX010004903.1 coordinate 184,351, forward strand.
TATTACCGCTGCAACAGACGCGTATTTCGGTCGCTTTATACCTGACGTGGGTATCTCATACCTCCGCTTTGGACGTGTTACCGGTATCGCTGGTGAGGGTTCAGGGGAGGAGATCACAACTACACTGTCGTCGAGGTCATCCGTAATGATGGGCTGCTCTACCTCATCGTCATTCACGGTTCTGTGGGAGAAGAAATATAAGGATCAGCACTCAAAATTTGTAATATTTTGTAAATGACTCACTTAGGAGTGTGACGTGTTAGAAATGGACTCTGTAGAAAAATTCAGATTCACGAGCCCATCCACATGTATTATATCTGGACCTACAGGATGTGGTAAAACTGTGTTTATGCTTAAAATCATTAAAGAAAAGGGGGGATGTTCTCGAAATTTGTGCATAAAGTTATATGGTGCTATTCGACGTATCAATCAGTGTTCAACGAGTACCAAGATGATATTTTGTTCCACAAAGGCGTATATGACGTTAATTCGTTAAAGGGAAATGAACATACAATCATTGTAATTGACGATCTCATGTTGGAGATGGATAAAACGTTTGCCGAGACATTTACAGTATTCTCCCACCATCTTAACATAAGCGTGTTCTTCATCAATCAGAATCTATTTTCAAAAATAGATACATGCGCGATGTGTCGTTAAATACGCAATATCTAGTCTTATTCGCGTAACGTAGAGATGTATCACAAATTGGGGTATTAGCCAATCAAATGTTCCCGAATCAGCGTAAGGAGTTTTTGGAAGTTTATAAAGAAGCTACAAGCACGCGTTACGGATATTTGCTTTGCGACCTTCATCCGCGAAACACGTTTAGAGTGCTTCTGCGAACGAAATATTTCCAAACGAGCCTGAAACGGTGTATATTCCAGAATGACAAAGAGACTAAAGAAATACCGTGAATTAATAAAAATCTATCATCGACTGCCCCGGGCAATGCAGCAGATGTTTATTAAAAATATCGATGCCGACTTTTTAAAATGCATCTGTGAAATCTGTCTTAACGTTATAAATTGCAATGTATCAATGAAAACCCATCAGAAGGCTCGCCTACGCCGCTACAAGAACATAATACGTGCACTCGCTCGTAAAAGCCAAACTGTAGAGAAGAAAAAACGAATTATTGTACAAACAGGAGGGTCATTTCTCCCCATCTTATTTTCAGTTTTGGGTCCTTTACTGACTAGATTAATATAATGAAGAAAGTGGTAGTGATTCCCCACGAGGTGTACGGCTCACTGCAAAGAGACACGTATCTAGATCCCCGTAAAAGCAGACTTAAAAGAATGGAAAGCGAATTGTTAGCCCTATTAAACAGTGAAAAAACACCTGATGAGAAAAGAATCTTATACCAAGAAGCTCTGCAGAAATTTCTTCACGAGTACGAAAATTATAAGAGCCCTACAGAGATTCCTGTGGTTATTAGGCACGGCACGGGGGACGATGGCGACATAGGATCTGTACCCGACGACACAGCTGACCAACCAAAAAGATTAGCCACAAAACATATCGAACATGTATTAAAAAATACCCTCCCACTTACATTGAGGAGTAAAGGCTTAAGTCTTTATAATCTATTGAATGAGGACCCCGCCATACAATGGACCGATACAGGGGAGATCATTGTGGAAGGATCAAAGGTACAGGGATCGAATATCGTAGACATTGTCCATGATCTGGTCGGAGTAGGAAAAAAAGATGTTGAAAGATTTTTGAGGGAGCAGGACGCTTATACGCTTCATAAGCCTCTGAGAAAAAGGTTTAAAACAGCCAAGACAACGGCTTCCTCGATTGATTCTATTTGGCAAGCAGATTTAACAGATATGCAAAGATATTCTGTGTATAACGATGGTTACCGCTACATTCTATTCATAATAGACATATTCTCTAGATATCTGTGGCTAGTTCCTCTGAAAAATAAATCACCTGAAACAGTTGCTAAAGCCACCAAAACGCTAATGTTAAAAGAAAACAGGATTCCTGGCTATTTTTGTACGGATATGGGGAAGGAGTTTATAGGCCGTGCTTTTCAGAATATGTTGACAGAGTTTAATATCAGGTATTACACAACCAATTCTATACATAAGGCTTCTTTAGCTGAAAGAGTTCAGCGCACCATAAAGGAACGCATGCACCGTTATTTTACACATAAAAACACATACAGATTTCTAGACATTCTGGAATCATTGGCATCATCCTACAACCGCTCACACCATCGCACGATTGGGGCAACACCTAACGAAGTTTTAGAAAGAGGTACGCTCCCGAGAAGAGATGGATCACCACCACCACCACCACACTCTGCGCGCTTCAAAATCAATGATTATGTAAGGCTGTCGCGTTCGGGGAATAAATTCGCAAAGGGTTTTGAGCAAGGATGGACACGCGAGATTTTTAAAGTTAGGGCTGTGAGACCTAAAGGTGAGATAATGATGTATTACATTGTAGATTTGAATGGGGAAGAAATCTCAGGAGGCTTTTACCGCGAGGAATTGCAGAAAGTTGCGTTTAATTTAGAAGAAAATGTGTTTAAAATTGAGAAAATTTTAGGAAGCAAAGGTTCAGGAAGGAGAAAAATGTACCTGGTGAAATGGCTAGGGTACCCAGAAAGCTTCAACACCTATATAAAAGCTGATGCAATAATGAAGCTTAAATAGTATGCAACATGGCTCCTAACCATTTCTACGTCACACTCCCGTCCTCCTCGTCCCTGTCTGTACACCCTAACAACACGCTAGCCAACTTTGTAACAGAACTCCATGGGCACATTGAATTGGGTCGTGATTCGTATGAGGTGGGGATATGCGAAATTCAGCTGGACACCGTCTTTTTAAATATTGAACATAAAGAAACCGTTTTTACGATTCTTAGAGACATTGACGAGTGTGAAAAAGCTGGGGTAGCTATGGATGAAACTATGCGCATCGCTCGGACTAAGATTGCACGGTATTACAGTACAGAAGTAAGACTAGGGCCGGGTCAATATGGTTCGGCCGAGGATGTTGTGAGAGGCTTAAACGTAAGTTTAAGAAACTCAAACCTTACGAATGATTTAGTATATGAAATCGTAAACAACCCTGCACATACACTAATCCTAAAATCAAAGACTAACAGACGTCTTAAAGAACATAGAAAGTTCAAAATTCTAACCAACGGCCGATATAGCGCAGCCTTCCAAAGAGACACATTTCACGAGACACAGTATAACTTGTCCAGATTAATGTATCAATTGAAGATGGAGAAATTGGCTGAAAGGTCCCCAGACATGTGCTATATTTACAGTAATATAGTGGAGCACCAGTTTGTTGGGGATACCCAGGCACGCCTGCTGCGCATTGCTCACATCCCCAACCATAGAGGAAGGAGTTTGAGTATTACATATGACAGACCCCATTATGTGAATGTCGCAACTAATTTAATAACCAATATCACAATATATATAAGAACGATTGAGGGCGAAAACTTCCCATTCGGTAACGGGAGCTTAACAGTGAAGCTACACTTTCGACGCACTGAGTTATAATGGATAGAAAGCCTTTCACCGTCTATCGAGGGATGCGATACCAGCGCGGTAGTGGACTTGGATCCATTTTTTCATCCATACTACGTACGGCTGTTCCTTTGCTGAAGAGGGGTGCCAGATACCTTGGAAGGAAAGCGCTACAATCAGGCCTTAACACTGCAGAAGACATATTGGCCGGGGCTAAACCTAAAGAAGCTCTAAAAAAACATTTAAAGCGTACACGGAACGAAATCATCAAAGATGCAAAGAGAAAAATGCGTGGTGGCGGGAAGAAGAAGGGGCTCCCCGGAAGAAGAAGGGGTCACGTGGTATTAAACGTAAAAGGCTATCAAAAAAGAAATGCTGTAAGCGAATGAAACCTATGGTTGACCACTTTTTTGACTGATATAAGCTAAGGATATTGATCTCATGAATCATAGTTTGTTTACCACTTGTCGAGAGAGGAGTCACTATTTCGCCATGGCACGCTTCATCCACCCATGTAGTTCACAATGCTGTAAATCGGAGCTGTCCTTTTTGAGCTCCCCAACCCAAGTTTCTATTGAGCACAGTGACTTTATTACAATTAACCCTTTAAACACAATTAGTTCCCCGAGTGCACCTATAGAATTCGTGATACCCAGCTCAGGTCCTTACTTTTTTGATCCAAGCTGTGTGCACATGTACGCTAAGCTACGTATAGCCCATTCTGATGGAACGGTCTGCGATGACAAATATGCTGTATACCCTGAAACAAACTTTCTGCACGCCATATTCAACCAGTGTGACGTATATTTAAATCAGACCAACATATCGGCAGGCACGGGGTACTATCATCTACGAGCCTATTTGGAAAATGTCCTCAACTTTTCCAAAGAAGCGAAGGCTACCTTTTTAAGTGCGAGGGATATTATCAAACTAAAGATGAAAATAGTATAAAGGACAAATTTAAAAATTCTAAAAAGAAAATATACGAGTGTTTTGGACGGTTGCACACAGATTTCACTTTCCAGGAGAAGTTGCTTGTGAACGGGGTGGATATGAAAATAAAGCTCACCCGCACGAGTCCTGAGATCTGCTTAAATCTGGATGCGAATCAAGAAGAGGGTGCAAAGTCCGTTGTGGTTCACATTATGGACACATACCTCCGCGTACGGCGAGTGAAATTAAGTTCACCAAAACAACTAGAAATTGAGAAAAATTTACTAAACGCTACAGTGAAATATCCTATTAACAGAGTGCAGATCAAACTATATACGGTTCCTGCAGGGTTGGCATCGAAGCAGATAGAAAACATTGCCCTGGGAAATCTTCCTAAAAGGATATTAATCGGCATGCAGGACCACGCTTCGGTGAATGGAAAATATAAAAAGAGTGCCTTTAAATTCGAGAATTTCGGACTTAAAAATATAACTCTACGTTAATGGCACTGCTTTGGGTGGAACAATGGGTACGGACTATTCATCAGACGCTGTGTTACCTCTTTGTGCCAGAGCCTATAGTAATCTGACCCATATTGCAGGTGATTGTGATGAGCTTGGTAATGGGGTAACGCAGGAAGAATTCATTATCAATTTAACCTTTACCGTTTGACATTACACCTGACTTATCTGCTAGCGTAAATACCCATTTAACCCCACAGCAGAGCGGAACATCTCAGTGCGGCTGGAATTCGCCAAGCTATAGACGCGCCTGTTAGTGTACTAGTATATCTCGAATCGCAAGCCCTAATAGAAGTAGATAGATTTAGAGCGTTATCACTGACTTTTAAAATGGATGCTAATACACTTCAGAAAGTAATGGAGCGAGTCACACGTTCCAAATTTATCGGCGTGTTTGCGAAGAATGAAACATTGAGTTTGCCAAGTACGCGAGAATGCGGTAGTCTTATTGTGAACACAGACATCATCGGTAATGAAGGGATTCACTGGATCGCTGTCTATTTTAAAAATAGACAGCGCCTGTACTATTTTGATTCACTCGGTACTCAACCCTGGAGTGACCCTATTATTGTAAAATTTCTCGCTCAGTTACATATTCCCGAAGTTGTGTGGACCCCATTTCGCATGCAAGGATATTTTACTAATGTTTGCGGAATGTACTGTGTCTCATTTCTCATGCATATGTCAAATGATAAAGAATTTATAAATTTTTTAAATTTATTTGACCCGTGTCACACTCCGAAACGATGAAATGGTATGCAGACAGATAAAAAACCGTTTTCCAATTGTACGTACTCGTTGTATATTATAATGTTTTTGTTCGTATATTTGTAACGGTATATTCGTTTATTGTACTGATTTCTTTCATTTAATAAATTTATGAAAATATATTGCGTCTTCTTATCCCAAAAAGATCGAAAAACACTTACATTATTTCGGTGTGACATTGTTGACTGATCAGTATACCCTCTGTATTCCGAGGTTCTTCAAAAGATTGTATAACACGTGTCAAATCCTCATCGGACCTTAAAGGAATAATGCTTTTAAAACATATACAGAGTATACAGACAGATCCCCATTATGTGAAGATATCTTTGGTTCGATTACCAATTTCGATTTTAGCATAATGGGGAAATAACATTGATTGACATTTTTTCGAGTATCTATTTGACGAGATACTACAACTCTCCATATATATATAAAACTAATTATAGACACTTACATTTCTATGGTAGTCCCTTGCGTCGGATTGTAAGGAGCGTCACTGCAAATATCTTCTACGGTTTGCGTTGAAAATAATTCGCCACGATCAATCGCATTGAAAAGACTAATTGCGGTTAATGCTGCAGTATCACGTTCTTCATACAAGTCTGGGGAGACGTACAGGTCCATGGTGGAGGATGTGTGACACTGCTGACTGATCAGTATATCATCCATATTCCGAGGTTCTTCAAAAGATTGTATAACACGTGTCAAATCCTCATCGGACCTTAAAGGAATAATGCTTTTAAAACATATACAGAGTATACAGACAGATCCCCATTATGTGAAGATATCTTTGGTTCGATTACCAATTTCGATTTTAGCATGATGGGGAAATAACATTGATTGACATTTTTGACTAGTATCTATTTGACGAAATACTACAACTCTCCATATATATATAAAATCGAATTATGGACACTTACATTTCTATGGTAGTCCCTTGCGTCGGATTGTAAGGAGCTTCACTGCAAATATCTTCTACGGTTTGCGTTGAAAATAAGTCGTCACGATCAATCGCGTTAAAAAGACTAACTGCAGTTAATGCTGCAGTATCACTTTCTTCATACAAATCTGGGGAGACGTACAGGTCCATGGTTGAGGAATGATTATTCACTGATGCGAAAATAGCTACTGTTACTCCCAACTGAAAAATATCCCCTTTTATATGCACATTCGCCAAGCTCCGCCCAAAAGACCAGATGTTCGTCGTGATTGGCTGCCGATGTAGCTGGGTGGAGCTATGACGTGTACCATTCCGCTATAACGGGTACGGACGAGTAATTGCATCTTTATATTTTCACTAATAGATTTAATGCTCTTATTCTCCTTTGAAAATTATTTGGTGATTCGTATAGAACTTTTGATATTGATTCCAAATATGGTTTCAGAAGTTTTCTATCACCCATAGTTTTCGAGAAAATAATATTTCCATTTACTCAGTTTCCCGCATCATTAGTCACTAATGTAATCGAGAGGGTATAAAGAAATATATCATAATTATATTTTAAAAATAACATTCGGTTTCAACGTTAAACTGTGGGTCTAAGGTCCGCCCGAATTGTTCATTCTGACGAAGGTCAAGCTTTCCACTCCACCTTAGACCTACAGTTTAACTCCGAACCATCAACAGCCCAGCGTCTTAACCACTAGGACACGTAGGGTACCCATTTATCTGCCAACCACTTTCTTTGTTCCACTCCACCTTAGACCTACAGTTTAACTCCGAACCATCAACAGCCCAGCGTCTTAACCACTAGGACACGTAGGGTACCCATTTATCTGCCAACCACTTTCTTTTATTATGTGGAATGACCACCTTAGACCTACAGTTTAACTCCGAACCATCAACAGCCCAGCGTCTTAACCACTAGGACACGTAGGGTACCCATTTATCTGCCAACCACTTTCTTTTATTATGTGTAATGACCACCTTAGACCTACAGTTTAACGTGGAACCATCAACAGCCCCAGCGTCTTAACCACTAGGACACGTAGGGTACCCATTTATCTGCCAACCACTTTATTTTATTATGTGGAATGATGAACAGCTGGGCTTTGCTGATCTCTTACATATAAAACCCATTCACTAAGAACATTGGCTTTCCTTTCTCACTAGAAACAAACTCTGCCATTTTCGATTATTATTTATTAAATTGTGGGTACCTTTATTTGAACAAAACTCTCGCTCTTTCTTTATATATATATATATATATATATATATATATATATATATATATATATATATATATATTTATTAGTATTTTCAGGTTTCCCCACCTTGTTTCTTTCGTTTATTATTTATTATAATTGTGTGTATATCTAAGAGTCGGAGTGAGGTGAGGTTTTGATCGAATATCTTGGACGAAAGGATTAATCCCTCGGCCGAAAAGGTCTCTAGGGACACGATTCGAAATGCCACAGAGTCGTCTTTTCCTCGTGTGCGTGTGTGCGTGTGTGTGTGTGTGTGTGTGTGTGTGTGCACGAGTTGTTTATTCGTTTATTATTATATATATATATATATATATATATATATATATAATATATATATATTATATACGGGTTTGGGGAATGACGATCGTCTGTTTTGATTTGTTTCATAAATTTTCATTTCCGTTCGTTTTTCCCCACTGATACTCGAATATTTATAATGAAAATTATTTATTTAATAAACAGAATTTAATTGGATTCATCTACCACCATATATTGTTAATATATGTTTTTTCGTAAGCGCAATGAGAATGTGTTTTGGCTAATTTCAACTTTTAAATGAATTGTTTCTACTATAATTATTCATTTGACACACGGGGAGAAGTTCTGGTTGTCAAGTGGAATGACAATAAATGTGTTAGTTTAAATAAGTTATCAATAAGAAGGAAAGACTAAAACGAATATTTTTTAACAAACGTAAATAAAGCGTTTGGTGATATATTCATAGCTAGTTGGGCATCCCTTATAAAAATTCATTTTCTGTCTAACGAAATATTTATTGGGTAACTTTGTTAATTCTGTTATATTACTAAAATATATTGAAAGTTGCCTTTACTTTTATTCAATCCGGTTGATAAATTCCGGGAAGTGTGTGTGTGTGTGTGTGTGTGTGTGTGTGTGTGTGTGTGTGTGTGTGTGTGTGCGAGTTGTTTATTCGTTTATTATTATATATATATATATATATATATATATCATAAGCTGTTTAAAAGACTGTATAATTATAGTAAACGAAATAAACTAGTTAACCATAAAATTATTTTTTCTATTATGACGTTTTCGAAGGTAAACTATGTTATTTGTTTCTTTAAGTTCAATGAAGTTAATGTTAAATTTGCTTCTAAACTAAAATTAAATGTTATAAAATAAATAAATATATATATATATATATATATATATATATATATATATATATATATATTTACCTAACATAAGAAAAGAATGTGTATATATATATATAGCATAATAATATATATCTAGCAACCGATCATTACAAAAAAAAAAAACTGGAAAGGTATGCAATTAATAAAGATTGATTGTGTATTTATTTAATAAACAGAATTTAATTGGAATAACTGCCGTCATATATGTGTTACACAATGGATGATTAATGGGACACATGGCGCTATCTGGCAACTGAACACATTGCGCTATCTGGCAACTCAGCCAGAATAGAGGCTTATAAAAGACCGCGAAGTTGGTGAAAGACTCATTCCCAGCTCGGCTCCAGCCGAGCAAGGACCTCTGGTCCTTCTCTTTCTGGCCCTTTGGTAAACCCCTCAGTGGCCTCTTAGGTTAGGAAAACGAAAATAATATGCCTTGCTATCAATGGCAACTACTCTCTCTCTCTCTCCTTCAGGTATCTCCCTCCTTCAGGTATCTCTCTCTCTCCTGCATGTGTACCTACTCATGTGTACCTCCTGCATGTGTGCGTATGTGTGTGTGTGTACCTCCTGCATGTGTACCTCTCCTCTCTCCTTCAGGCGTCTCTCCCTCATACAGGCGTCTCTCTCTTCTTCAGGTCTCTCTCTTCTTCAGGTCTCTCTCTCCTTCAGCTGTCTCTCTCTCTCCTTCAGGCGTCTCTCTCACCTTGGCTCAGCCAACAGGCTGATTCAGCCAACTGGCTGATTCTGGCTGATTAGGAGCCTATAAAACAACGCCTACTCGGCTGAAGTCTTAATGTGCACTTGGCTCCTGCCAGGTGAACACCTATCCTCCTTTCTCTCCTCCTTTCTCTCTGGCCCTTTGGGGGGAATAGCTTGGGGGAGGCCCCCAAGTTGCATGCCCCTTGCAACCTAGGTTGGTGCATGACCCTTGCAACCTAGGTTGGCAACAAAGGCCAGTACTCTTTTTTTCTTTCTTTTTTCTTTTTTTTTCCTTTTTTTTCTTTTTTTCTTTTTTTTTGCAACCCCCACCCCCCTTTGCGACAACCCCCACCCCCTTTTGCAACATTACATAATAACCTGCAACATTCTTGCACTCTCCCCTTTTGCGGCTATACTACTGAAGGTTACCATAGACTGCACGGACAGGGATGTACTTCCTCCTTTTGGCTGTTCCGGCCATCATCCAAAGATTGTCACAATGTATTTTTGCAAAATGTGACACCAAGAGTAAAAGGACATCTGTTTCTCTTGCAGACACCACGATGATGTCAAAATGACAGTCGATCGCATGCAGAACAAGCCGGGTATCTGCTTCCTCATGTACCGCTCTTCGGGGGTTCAGATTTGTTGTGCCACGAGAAGACCTAACATCCTGCTCATCTTCGAAACCGCCTGCAACTATTATCTCCTTGTCTCTCGGAGCATGTATCAGAAGTTCCTCAGAGAGAAAGTGAGCCAGATTTGCCTTGTTTTCTGGTAAGGCAATGAAATTCATCCATGATTTTGGTAGCGGTACCTCTCGGCCATCAATTACGCGCGGATTGGTCGAGTAGTCTTCGTACGTCTGTTGCGTGTTTCTGCTTTTATAGATTCTTCTCGGTATCTGTCAAAAATGACATCTATACGTTCATATGCCATTCCTGACTGGATGATTGACCTTGTGAATATATCGGCTAAATCTCCAAACGTCTTGGCACCGTCTGGCTTTCCAATCGAAAGCACATGGGCTTGTCCATCTATCAGTAGACATGCAGAGCTGTTGTTGAGATCTAGTGTGTCGGGACACTCAATGTCTGAAGTAAAAATTTCGGCCAGCATTGATTTGTTTCCTGTTCTCAAATTGCCATTCATTTCTGCCAAAGCAAGAGGAACAGGTAAAAGTTCATGTTTCAAAATATTTTCTAAGTCCACTGTACGTCCAGTTGCATATGAGGTCACAAGACGTTGCAGAAAATGTTGATCTGCTTTGAGCACAATTTTCTTGTTCTTTTCCGTGCTGTATTGTACGACATCATAAAGGTTTCTAAATGTTTGGGGTTGGTTTTTCTTTATGGTATCATATATCGAATGAGGTGCCTGTGTCCCTGAATATTTATTTAAATTGTAATATTTATTTATTTAAATTATAATATTAAGAATACGGGCAGTATTCTGAGAATAAGAGAATAATTAATCACATACAAGAGGCAAATATCATTCACACACAATTAACAATAATCCACTATCAAATACATCACACATGTCGCTCTAAACCTCAAAAAACCAACTGTAATTCGAACACAATTTCTCTGCACCTGACATTTCACAGCATTCCTATGGCCGATCAGCGTGCAGCATTCGCTCCTTCCTAGCATGCACGCATTCCATTTCGCAGAGGCGACGCCATTTACAATGTTTCATAATAAAACAGTTATTATTGAAATTGCCTTTACATATTGGGATGCCTTATACCTCGTATTGTTAAAGATATTCAGTACTAAGACTGATTTTATTACTTGTTCTAAACACTACAATATTCGAATTTAAGCTATTTTCGGAATCATTTTCTTATTCAATTTTCAACATGAAAAAAAAAAATTTCAGCTTGGTATCCTGTTTTTCTAGATTCAGCACCCTTCAATTAGTTTAAAAATACTGGATACCAACTTCTACTCAAAAATGCCCCTTCACGGAAAATCTCAAGAATATGGTCTAGTCTATGCTGAGAAACTTTGAAAAACACATCTTTTATAATAAAACGTGAAAAGGCTAACTATAACCATTCTGATTAAATTTTAAAATAATCATATTAAATATATTAATTTTATGTTTTTGTCGCGTAATCAACTGATATGGTTTACGTAGAATAAAACGCGAGCGAATAACAAGATGCCAGAATATCCACGTAAATATTTATATAAATTTTAAATACATCTAAAACATTATTACTAGTCAGTTGAAATGTATTCATAATATAAAAAATTATTATATTCAAGTTTTAAACATAATTTATGCGTAATAAAGATCAAATGAAAATATATTTGTCTGACGCAATCATTTTTTACGCGGGAAAACAGCTGACTGCGGCGTCGTCGAAAGATAATATAATTTTTTTTCAAGACATTAATCTATATATATTTATGAAAACAAAAAAAATAAATAAATATAATTATAATTTAGATAACTTATGCCTCATTAAATTAATGATTTAAAGAGGGGAAATTTTACTTAGGATTTTCCCTCCTAAAAAATTGGCGGGTATCGCCCGACGCTGCCTTCTGCAGGCAAAAAGATTATACCGTCGTTTTTAATAAAAACAGTACAGATCCTAATTTTTGCCTTTATTATTCCTCTTTCTTTTCTTTGAAAAACTTTCATGAACCTAATTCATCATACTTTCTAGATATTGGAAATCGATAACAAATGAATTCGTCACTCATTTCGACCTAAAATAACGCCATAATATACAAATTAAAGCTATGTCTATACTGCTTCCTAGTTCAACGTAGTTTCCTATGATATAACATTGTTAATGTTTGGCATGATTATTGATTAATAACTAAATACCAATCTAAACACCTGCCCAAGCAACATTTTTGGATGAAAGCTCGCTAAATGTTAGCGTTTTTGACTAATTTTGTAGGTACGATAGGTGTATAACACATTTCACTAGTAGACTAAAAAGCCTATAATTCCAAACAACAACAAACCGCAGTACGGCTGATGTCTTTGTTACGCGATGTATACGCGCGTAGAAAGTAGTTTCGAGAGTTGACTGTTTGGTTACTTGTCAAATCGCGTTATATCAGATTTTTTTTTAGTAAAAATAGTGTAATATATCTTTGTGATTTGGCGCCCCCCTCTGCTTAGCGCCCGGGTCAGCTGCCCCTGTTGCCCCTCCCTAGTTACGGCGCTGGGCCTGAATAAGATATCACTTGCAAAGAAACACATGATATTGAATGCAAGTGCAGTTTTTCAGTCAAATATCTTATGCAAGTGGTGAGATTTGAAGGTGTACGTGTTTGCAAGTGCGTGGAGTGACAATGCAAGTGCTACACGCAAAATTATGTATGGCTTGCAAACACTGTCGACAATGTTTGCAAGTGATACGCAATTCAGTGCGCGCGGACTTGAAAACGGCAAACGTCATTACTCTCAAACATTGTCAACAGGGTTTGAGAGTCCTGCATAATTTATGCGCGCAGACTCTCAAACCTCGTCGACAGGGTTTGAGAGTCCTCTATAATTTTCGTATAATTCTTATATAATTCGTATATTTATATAAATCCTTATATTTATATAATCCTTATGTTCATTATATTCATATAATACTTATATTTGTATACATTTATGTTCATATATTAATTTTTACATAGAGACAAAAATCGCATGAGTTTGGATAAATTTTTTATTTGCTTTCTATTTTATAATTGGTGAATTACTTCTTTTTAAATTACTTAATCATTTTTTTAGATTTAGCTTAATAATGTAATCTTGTTCATTCCCTGTATACATTCTCTCTTCGTTATAAAAGATGAAGTCATGTTCTGCTTAACGTTTAATTTTGAATCGTAAGCATCTAATTTTTTTCTCATGTGCATGTTTTTTGTAATTCGTGATGGGAAGGCATACTGTATTTCAATTTCCACTTTTAGTTAAATCGGCAGATCATGATAACATCAGATCTGTTAATATGCGGTTTAAAATAAAAATATGGCTTCCTCTTGCTTAGCAGTCTAGAGCTTGCTACAGCTAAAATATGTTTTGTCTTTAAATAATTTGCAAAGTAAATCAGCCTATTGAGAATAAAATACAAAAACAGATCAACATTAAATAATGATGATGATGTCAGAAAAAAATTCAGTATAAAGCCCATAAAATTTCTCCAATATTTATTCTGATTTTTACTGATCTGACTTAGAGGCTGAGCATTACCTGTAACAGTTTAGCAGTAAAATATAGTAAGAAATATCTTTGTCTTCTCCTTCGAGCCTTGCTCTCCTCAGAGAACTTAGTCTTAAATAGAAAAAAAAAAATTTCCCGATACGTTATAAGAAGAATCGGGGAACCATCAGAGAATTTAGTCAGCCTCACAGAATCCTCCGATCCTCCCTATACGGTACCAGCTACGCCAGAGTGACAAATCTGTTGGTGCCACCTAACCACAACCCCCGTTAACTTCGAACCAACCAAGGCCATACACGGAGGGGTTAACATATATATATATATGTATAGAAACGAAGTAAGTATAGAGGAGTGTTCTGCACACGTGGAAGAGAAATAACGAACAAATGAAAAATAAGGCACCCGCCCGGGAATCGAACCCAGGATCTTCCAATTGCCGGTCAGACGTGCTAATTGGAAGATCCTGGGTTCGATTCCCGGGCGGGTGCCTTATTTTTCATTTGTTCGTTATTTCTCTTCCACGTGTGCAGAACACTCCTCTATACTTACTTCGTTTCTATACATTAATATACTGCGTGGTCATTGCAGTTAAATGTACATATTCACGATTTGCGAGGGTGCCCTCTCAAGGCATTGGTTTCTGCCCTATGTAGGAGAATTGCGACTTCTGATTATCGTGGCTCCGTGGTGTAGTGGTTAGCACGTCTGACTGGCAATTGGAAGATCCTGGGTTCGATTCCCGGGCGGGTGCCTTATTTTTCATTTGTTCATTATTTCTCTTCCACGTGTGCAGAACACTCCTCTATACTTACTTCGTTTCTATACATTAATATACTGCGTGGTCATTGCAGTTAAATGTACATATTCACGATTTGCGAGGGTGCCCTCTCAAGGCATTGGTTTCTGCCCTATGTAGGAGAATTGCGACTTCTGATTATCGTGGCTCCGTGGTGTAGTGGTTAGCACGTCTGACGACCGGCAATTGGAAGATCCTGGGTTCGATTCCTGGGCGGGTGCCTTATTTTTCATTTGTTCGTTATTTCTCTTCCACGGGTGCAGAACACTCCTCTATACTTACTTCGTTTCTATACATTAATATACTGCGTGGTCATTGCAGTTATATATATATATATATATATATATATATATATATATATGTGTGTGTGTGTGTGTGTGTGTGTGTGTGTGTGTGGAAGAATGTTATACATGAACAGTCGCCCATCAGTACAAAGCACTCACGCGAAACACGACCCGAGAAGCAAGATATCATTCACTCGCTGCTCACGTGTTCGCCCTTCAACCAGCACCAAGGGGCTCAGCGGATCCTTACATCCGCTTAGGAACTCCGCATGAGAATTCAGCTTGGATACAAAGTGCTTTGACTCTGAGACTTCGCACTCTCTTGTGTCTCACACTGTCCACGCCCTGCTGACGCATGTGAGAATGGATTCCTTCGTATATAAGGAGGGGTCCAGCGTTTGAGAATCAGATTCTACAACGGGATGGCGAGTGCCTTAGAAGGGAATCTCCGCAGGTGAAGGGCGCATTTCACCTCGTAGGGAAATTGCTTTGTATTGGAATATCGAGTTTAAGGATCTGACTGAAGGAAATGCCAGCAGTCTCAAACATTATTTAATTTAACGTAACATTGAATGTCAATTCTAGAATTAAGAATTAAATCATTGTAAACCTTATAAACTTGCTTAGAAGAAATATTCTTATTATAAACAAACCGTATTCTGTGAAGAAATACCTGATTATAATCCGCTTTGCCTAAAATTAATTAAAGTAATTAACATCAACCAGTGACTTTCATTTCTTTAATCCACTTTGCGGAAATACGGGTTTGGAAAATTTACAGGACTCTTAAACGAAATTTATTTTCGGTGTGCTCTGTCGGTTGGGCAATACATAGAGAAGGCCCTTCCGATCCAGGAGTGCCATATTATACTCTTTTGGAATAAGTCGATTTACCCGACTCCCCCAAGGGCGTATAATATAATGGTGTCAGGTGTGAGGTCAAGGTAAATATTTCCTTGCCCCATTTCCTATAGATACCAGTCAAGACACCAGAAGTCGGCTGAAGTTCGTGTATGCGTACCATCTGCACGGGGAAGAAGACGGAAATTCCACCTATGATCACGAGATCGAGGGCAGCTACCCAGGCCCGATTGGAGTCTGCCACGAGGATTCAGGCAACAGGCGAGGACGAGACGGTAAATCTTTCAAAATAAGAAAAATCCGAGGTAAGCAAACCTGTTTGTATTGCAACCGGTTTCAGGGGACAGGAAGACAGTTTTCCTGTGGCAGGCAGCACCTCAAAAGTACCCCCTTCAGGAGTACGATTTTTCTCACCTAATTTTGATATAAATCGAATCCAGCACGTCCCTTCCTGGACACCTCCTGACAAAATCAAAGGCGAACTCGAAATGGGAGATAGCCCTCTATTAGCAAATTTAAGACTTCTTGAAATTTTGGCCTTTTTCATTAGAGAAAACCTACAGTGTTGAAATGCCCGTCGGCCAAGATAGCCGGGGAACTGGAGGTCGAAGTCCTTCTCCCCCTATATCTCCTCCTCTCCCCGATAGAATACCAGGATCTAGGTCCTTTCAATATCCCTCTTATGCCGAGGTGGATGATTTCTCCCCCGACGAAGAGAAGAGACTGAAACATGCAGCCGAAATCTGCCCCATATTCTGTGGCACGTATGCTGAATATTTGATTGCAGCAGCCCAGGGGGTAGTACGGAGTAGTGGTGGACCGGATGTCAGTTTTTCAACATCTGCGGATGCGGATTTTTAATTTCAATATCCCCGGATGCGGATATTTAGTTAATCTATCAATATAATATAGAATTATGAATATATGACATAATTTTTAAAATTTCGTGATATTACTATTATGGCAGACAATGCATAAGAATTAAAATTAATATTAATGTTTTCATTATGATGACAAGCACTCAACAGCTACGGACATCAACGGATGGTCGTTCTGAGTTTTTGACTCACCAGTCGGCCGCAACCGGGCAGAGTTGTCAGATGTTGCTAATTTTAGGAACTGTGCAAATTTTGCAATGTGTTTACTATAGAAAATTAGCATTTTTATTTTTGCTAAAGAATTTACTATTTTTTGTATTTATTTACAATAATCTTGTTCAAAACACAATAGACTGCTTGATCTTATACGAACAATTTCATTCTGAAAAGTTACTGTGTTGCTGTGAAAAAAAAATCAGTGGAATACGCACAGCGGCACAGGCAGTGTTTGTTGATTTAATGGTATTTAAATTTTGAGGTTTATAGATTTGTTTGTTCATTAACAATTAATACTTTACATGAAATGGGCATGACTAGGCTTATAAGCTAATTTAATTGTAAATTGTATAATTTATTAGAGGTAATATCCGCATAACATCCGCAGTCAGAAGTGCGGGTGCGGATGTTAAAAATTATGCGGATGCGGATATCCGGTCCACCACTAGTACAGAGTTATGTGTCCTTTCAGAACTTTACCTTCAAAATAGCTAGGTTAATTCCCGAGAGAGGAAGGAATTCTGATAAGATGTGAATTGCTTTAGCAATAAGATGTTCAGTTCCCCCCAGTAGATTAGTGTTTGTAGGTTTCGGGAAAAATGTTAAGACCTGGAAAGAATTTTTAGATGTCTTTTCTGACCTTTATTGTCAGAACAGATGGGATGAACTAACGAATAGATTAATGAATATAGAGAGGAAATGTAGGCGTCCGGATGAGTCATTCAAC
The DNA here is from genome assembly GCA_023014485.1 of Bathynomus jamesi. NCBI lineage: Eukaryota > Metazoa > Arthropoda > Malacostraca > Isopoda > Cirolanidae > Bathynomus > Bathynomus jamesi. The sequence continues at coordinate 202,092 of JAJOZX010004903.1, forward strand.
TCATTCGTATGGTGACCAGACGGAGGACGTAAATAAGAAAATTAAGAGGGTCAGGTGTGATGACCGGATCATTTCAGAACCAGTTGCTCCTCATATTAATCCCTTAAATTATTTGAGTCAAAACCTGGGGTCCTTACCATCCCCCGATCAATCATACTACCCGTCCAGTTATCAAAATCCGGCTTACTTTCAGATGCCAAATCAGTCTTATTATTCCTCTCATCAAAACGTATTCCCCCAAGTCATATCAAACCTTTATCCTTATAAGGTTCCCTTAAATCAAATGCAATATAATAGTACACCCCCGTACGATCAATTAACCCCTCAATTTCACTCAATGCAAAATGAGTTAATAAACGTAAACTCAGTGCAAACGCCACAACCACAAATACAAACCTATTTAATGAACAATCTCAGATGTTACATATACGAGGGGACAGGACATAAAGCAAAATCCTGTCCGTTGATTGAGAGAGTAAAGGCATTGGAACTAGACAGGAGCAAAGCTCGAGACTATGAACGAATGAGTGAGAGATTATTATGACCGTCGTCGATTCGCCTCACCGTCTCAGCAGAATTGGAATCGAGGAAGAGGAGAAAATCGAGCGTCGGAAAGACGAGGAGACAGAATGTCAAACAGAGGTGGTTATTCCTATGAAAATGGCCGAAGAAGAGACAACTACCCGGAAGACCGAGGCAGAAGAAGTGATTGTTATTCCTATTATAGAGAAAATAGATATGGAAGGTCACCCTCTCCCTATGAAAGTAGGAGAGAGATTTCACTCACCTTACAATCAATCAAATAATCGATCCGAAAACTGGAGCAGAAGAGACTATCGACCGTACGACCAGCGGAATCGATCCCCTTCACCTTACGTAAATCGGAGAAATTATTCTCCATATGAAAGATCAAACGGAAGGTACGGGAATGAGGAAAGAAGGTACGGGAATGAGGAAAGAAGGTACGGGAATGAAAAAAGAAGAACGGGTAACTCCTGGCGAGAGAGAGGATATAGGGACAGAAGCGAGTCCCCTTATCAAAATGGAAATATCACTGAAGACCGAGACCGGGGATGATCCCCTTCAAGAATTTGGGAGAATCGCAGAAGCGACTCCCCAAGGACCAGGAGAGTCGACCCTCCTCAAAATAGGGACAAATCTCCCCGAAGAGTTTCTTTTAAGGAAGACGAAGAGCGAAAAGCAAATTCAAAAAACGGATAACGAGACAAATATCAGGCTGAAACAATCCCTTAGAAGAAATAAGAAAAGAGGAAATTAAAGTGAGCGAGCCCGAACAAATGGAAAAAAGTAAAATTGTATGAATGCGAGACAAAACTATATAAATTGAATGGAAGTGAAAGTGACCCTGAGGCAAGAGAGAAAGAGAACGAGAAAGAAGTACATGAAAAAAATATGGCAAATGCTTCAGACAATCACATGAATGCAGAGTGCGATTCAGTATCGAATGACGAAAGCTTGAATAGATCCCACGAAAAAGAAGCAAATGAAGATATAAATAAATTACAAAGTGAAAGAAATCGTGTGAACGGTGTTTATGAAACAAGCGCGTACGAAAATGAGATTACAAGTACGATCGAAAAGCATGATTCATTGCCAGAATGTGTGAACGGAAGTATGAACGAAAATGCAGGTGCTATACAAATTGAAAGTAACCGTGTGAATGGAGTTTATGACATGGGCACATGTGACATTGATATTAAGAGTGCGAACTGAAGGCAAGATTCATTGTCAGATTGTGGGAACAGAAATGCAAATGATTGTATGAGAATACATTACGCGAATGACGTATATGAACTCGTGAGGTTAAATGACGTAATAGTAATGGACAGAGATGATTTAGTTATTGGAACATGTCACGCAAATAGCGTATATGTGGAGGAAGAGAAATTAAAGGTTAGTATGGTGGAAAAGACCTCTCCTCCACAAACCGCCTTAACTGATATTTGTCTGAACGAAGAAAAATCGGAAAGGAAACTTGATATACCTGAAATTCTACTAACCCATCATGAATGTACACGCAAGATCAACGACAGAACGAACCCTATAAATAACCTAAGGAAAAAAGGAAACAAGAGGAAATTTCCTCAAGGAATTAGATCTGAAGAATTAACCAATGAGCTATTGAAGTACAGAAATAGATTTGACGAAACGCAAAGCTTTTGGAGGCACGTCACAAGGCCGCCAGATGACCATGCGAACGAAGAACCTTGTACTTAGATAATCATATTCGCGTTTTTGCACTGAAGCAAACAACTTGTATAAAGAAGCTTGGTGCAGAGCTTCGCTTTGGTATAGAATCTCGCTTCATGCTTACATAACTACAATTATAAGAAAGGAGTTCAAATAAATACTTTTAAAATATTAGATTACACGTAAAAATAATAGTTGGGAAGGATAAAGAATAAACAAAGAGATAGAATTACGACTTCTTTATAAACTCTTACAATGATAGACGTATTCCCGGGATAAAATTATATGCATTTTTAAAGATATAGGCGTTCGTAGGAAAATTGGTAAGGCGATATAGTTTCTCTGGGTACCCTGGCTGATAGACAATTACTTTCCCTGATTTCCCCATACATTAAAAATTTAGGAGACATTTGATCTCCAAACAGTTTAAAATAAATAAAGTTTTATTTACCGTGAGAACGAGCGCATTTCTTTCGCACGAACAGGATGAGGTCTGACATACAGACGTACGAACTCACAACACAAATAAAATGTATACTACTACTATGAGAAAGCGGAATCCCTAAGTCAGTTCGGTTTGGAATTGCTGAGATTACACAGGAGGGAAGTAAGTGTTAAACTTAGTTAACACAAATTTTAGGAAATTGTTAAAAATTTATTTAAATTAAATATAGTATTGCCAAATTAATATTCCTCATTTAATATTACCCATTCCCTATTATTGGAAAAATGAAAAATTACCAACGTTTCCTGCTGAAGGAAATCGTAACCCTGCTCCTGTCACTGTGCGCTTTCCAAACGGGGGCGCGAACCCTTTCCAACAACGAAATTTTATTTAAACCATTAGATCACCAGTTCCGTATGGTTCAGTTCACAACGTCGGTCTACTGATGGGCCTGCTCGTCCTGAATTTACATTTACTAAATGCACAAAATTAATGAGCTTATTTATCAATGCAGCACAAAGCAGGTGACGCATCCCTCAACATTACTCTTCCTCGACCGTCAGGACCACGACACAACCTGAAGTCAATGCCCTTTCATCAAGCCTCCCTGAAGAGACCCCGATTCTCAGGTCACTGACACCATCGAGAAGACAATCTCACTCCGTTTCCCCATCGAGCGTGGAACCAGCCAGAGGACTACCTACCAACGCTATCGCCGATCAGAAGCGACGTAGAACCTTGTTATAAAAAAGACCTTACGGGAGACAACCGGAATACCGTTAAGAGAAATCCTCCACAAATCAAGCTAAGCTAAAACCCAGCCGAATTAGTCGGTCTAAATAAAATATAAACTCTTTATCCCTCCTAATGTTTAGTTAAAAAGTAGTTACCCACCCTACTTGACCCATACTACTTGCTTTAAATTTGAAAATAAAAATTATGTGCTTTAAGTTAGTGAATACAGTGATTTAGTGTTAGTATGAAGAAAAGAAAAGGTACGTAGTGTTGACAAATAAGTTAATAATTTGTATAATTCACTGATCGACCTTTCCAGAAGAAGAACCTTGTGTAGTAATGTCTAATTAAGAATTAAAATGTTTTGTTTATAAGAATTTAATAATGTTTGTTTAATAAAGAAGATAATGTTTAATAATAAATGTAATTACGTTAAATAATTGTTTGGTTATAAAATGCTAGTTGGCAACACCCCGAAATGGACTAGAGGCAGAGAAGAGCAGAATGCCCAAAAACGAGAGTTATCGGAAGGTCGTTGGCCTAAAGGTGTATTTTTTTTTTGGTATTAAGATGTTTTTGTAAATTTAGAATATTCTTTCGTGTCTCTTTTCGGCTAAATGTTAACGCTAATTCCCCCTCGCATTATTCCGTTTATCTAAAAGTGTTTACGGAATAAATAAAAGTCAGTAAAGTGTAATTAATTGTATAATTAGTCTGCCGGTCTCTTTTGCATTATTCGAAAGTGAAATGGCTCAACCGTCAGCCCGCGTCCGTATAAAGGCAGAAAACGAGTGATAATAGAAAGTAAAGAAAATAATGAATTATAAAAGGGAAGGAATGGGAATCACTAAACTTGAAAACTCTGAAAGATAAATATAGATGATCGAATTACACGGTACTAATCTTCCTTAGAACATTATATATATTTATTATTACTTCTGTGCGTTTCCCTTTCATGTCTATTATTCTATCCTTACATAAATGACTTACACAAGTTATCCTAAGAAATCAAACTTCCTGTAAACAAACTTAGGATGTGACGTCAGAATTTCTCGTAAACAATATTTTAATAATTAATGTGTTTATAATTGCATTCTGTTCATAACGGCTAAACTCTTTATGTTCATTATTATCAAATTAATGTTTCTAAATATAACGCATCTTATTGTAAGAAAACATCTTACGGTACTTGACTAAATTTAAAGAATTAGTAAACAAAAGCATCGTTTCGCGTCACCTCATAGTGGACCGACCAAAATTTAAAAATCGACTTTGAACGGCGTTTTTTGTAATAGCTGGCACCCATGCTACAGTAAATCAATGTACCTGTGGGTGAGGAATAAAATGCAGGTGGATGCCACTCGCTTTTGGCTTTGAAGGTAATTTTCGAGGTCAAACTGCAAAAAATTATATTTTCTAATTTTAATTTAAAAATAAATACTCTGAGCCAATTGGTTTGACCAAATGTTTCATTTTGCAACACTTAGTGATAAAGAAGTATGATGACACGCTTATTCCATCCGAATTACCAACTCAAGGTCAAATTCAAGTTAATTACGACCGAAATTGTGCTAAAAATTTGTGATTTTTTATTATAATTGGGAAAAAAAAACATTGAGCAAGTCTGTTTGTCAAAACAATTTATTTTAACATGATTAGTGCCTAATAAGTTTGATGGCATGAATTAAGTACTCACAGTAACAGAATTATCACAACTAAATCACAAAGCAGTAAATATAGCCCCATCACTATACAGTTCACACACTAGTAACATCTACAAGTTCACGTTTCTTGATGAACAGCACCGAAATGCTGCACTGACAGTCACAATTGTGTGGATTGCAATCACTTAAGAACAGAGTTATTAATTCCTTACAGCATATTCCAGCTTCTCTCGATTTCAGCACGGAAGAGAGACATAGATCTACTGTCCAGCTGGGTTACAGCAACCGTTGCCGTTACAACCACAAGCTGTCGTACACTTCATCCTTTTCCTGAAACAGTTGCATCTAGCTGTCTTGCACTTTTTCTTGCAACCACAAGCAACAAGCTCCAGGCAGGCTTCAGGAATTGGAGAAAATCTTGTCCACACTGGTAGGAGGCTCCCATCTTCCAACTTCCAGGCTGAAGTGTCCACCGGATCTTCAACATCTACGTGCTGTTTGTCAGCCTGGAGCCATATTTTGGCCTGATAGTTTGCCCGCTTGGCGTGGAGCACCAGGGCATCCTTTGTCGGTGGGAGCATTTCCAGAGTCTTCTTGGCCTTCCCAAAAAGGTGAACTCTGGCGTCATCAACTGTGTGTTGTTCCGGGGTGCCATACAAATGACACACAAACTTCTCAACATCTGCGATATCCCCATCCCCAAACCCTTGAATACATCGTGCACGGGGTACCATTTTCGGTTCTTGGCCGTTCCGCACAGCATCCACACTTCAGCGACCTTGGTGCAAACGAAGTGAATCAGCAGCACAATTACATCAGTATCTACCAGTATTCGTTCATAGCCCTGGAACGCTGCATCACATGAGTGAAGGATGAGCCTGGTGTCCGCCTCTTCATGGTTGTTATGCAGTGGAACGTCATGTCTCCTGGTTGAACGTACTTCAGTGGCTTCAGAGAAGCCACCCCCTGTCATCAGCTGACATCTTTCTTGAAAATCTCTGCCCTTTTCAGTGATGATGTTAGACAGAAATAAGGCTAGGTCAGCCTTGTTTGTATCCAGGGCAATGAAGTTTTTCCACACTTCAGGCAGTGGAACTTGTGGGCCATCAATGACTTTCGGAATCGATTTCTTCTTGCTTGCACGCTTTGTCCTGGTAACTGCTTTGATCGATCCTTCGCTTGCGTACCGATCAAAGGTGACATCAACTCTTGTTGTGTGTTCATTGAAATAACTCGTCACGGCCTTGAAGAACACTTCAGCATAGTCGCCGAATGTCTGACAGCCGCCAGGCTTGCCAAGAGCTTGGATGAGTGCATGACCATCTATCATCACACAGGTCTTCAGATGAGAGGTTGGAACCTCTCAGCTTATGTTCATCAGCTCAGACCTCGATGTCGAATTCATCTCTCCTCCTGCCTTCGCCAGACTAAATGGGACTGGAGACAGTTCATGCTTCAAGACGTTGACCATCTCCACCATGCGACCTGCGGTCGTGGCATTCAGGAGCCGCTGTAGTAGCTTTCTGTCAGCTTTGATGGTCTTTTGCATGTTCTGCTTGGTGGAAACTGTGGCTTTGTACACATCAGCGTAGGTTTTCGACCAATGTTTCTTCATCGTTTCATGGAAGCCTACTATCTGTTCAATCAGTCTCTCCTTCATGAAGCCGATTACATGCTGCTTTCCTCGATCCTGAGCTGTCAGCAGGTTCTCCACAGCATCTGTGGGTGCAGTGTCTTTGATTGCCAATGAAACAAGTGGGATGTTAGTGACGGCATCTGTATCTCCTGCTTCACTCACGTGAACTCTGAAGACGTCAAACCTGTCTCTTGCTTGGTCATTCTTTGTGATGCCGATGATACCATTGTGCATCTTGCATGTACGATTTATCCATTCGGTTGCCTGATCAGCTGGAACTTGGTTGAAGCGCTTCGCCATCCTCTTGACGACAAAGTTCCCATTATAGAACTTTGCATGAACTTCTGGTGCTGACTTCTAAATACCTCTCATATCAGCCAAGTAGACCGGCCCCCAACGTGCATAGTTTGTGTAGTCATAGATAGTTAGCCAAGGCAGCATTGCACCAAAGGCTTCTATGTGGAGACTCCACATGCCATCTCTCTGAGCTCTGATGAAGGCCAGTAGGATCTCTACCATTTCCATGTAGGATGACCACAGCATGAAGTTGGGATTTTCAGAGTGCTGGTCATTGAATTCCTCCATGAGACTGTGGAATTTCTCATCTGCCAAAACGTCTGAGAAGTTGTCAACAGCATTGCGCATCTCATCTATGTCAACTCTGTCTTTGAAAAGCGAAGCAACATTGAGGGCAAGCTGTTTGACGTTCTCATCTCCGTTACCAGTTGCAGCCAGCCATGACAAACATCTGCCACTTGATGCGCCACAGTGCCTCATACGTCAGCTGGTGACCTCTCACAGCTCGGTAGTAGGCCTTGCCGTCCAGCATTGTCTCAGTGGTGTTAGCTGCGTACACACCTGCCTCTGTCCAAAGGTCATCAAGTCCCACACTTTCCATGTGCTGATGAATGGCTTTCGGAAAGTTGAAGCAGATATGGAGGCCTCCCATGAGCAAGACCACGTTGGTAAATTTCGAGTTTGCCCAGACTAGTTCCTTACCCCTGCAGTACAGAGGCTGATCAGCAGTGATGATGGTGTACTTCTGGCTGACATACTCAGAAATGGCCATGAAGCGATTGATGACGGTGGTCATGGTGTCATTGTCATCTGCTGGTGCCTGCAGGATTGACAACATCCCGGCGGTCGTTACTGGTGGATCCGCAGTGCTGACAGATTGATTGAATGCTCCCCAGCTTGGAACGGACATCGCTTCATCATGGATGCGTGACACCACCCAGGCCAAGTCCTTGGCACGTGCCCGGTCCCTCTCAGGTTCATGTGATAAGTCGTCTATGTCAGTGTCGTAGCCAGGAGGAGATGGCCTCTTGCCAGATGGGAGGGTAGCCTGGTCCAGCCTTTGGAACTCCTGTAGGTCATCAGGTTTGATAGATTTCGATCTCTTGTGCTTGCCACCCTTTTGGCCATGACTCTGCTGTGGAGGGGGCCTCTCTGCCATACCATCATTTGAGTGCTGCGGAAGGTGTTCTTCCCGTCTAAGGTTGACTCCAAGACATCTATGTTATCACAAGAGCAGTGAATCATTCTCTCTTTGACGATGGTGTCAGGGATGTAGACACATCCATTCTCAGCATACCTCTCCAGGATGTTCTGAGCGATGGTGGTGTCTATCTTTCTTACAGTGTCGATACCAATAGTGTGATTTGCCGCGTGGAACAGATCTAGAAGTGCTTCTGAGCGGGTGGCTTGGTTCAGAGTAAGACCCAAGCCCACATGCTTTGGTGTCAACTTTCGTCCGTTGGAGACTGCATAAACTATGTCCTGGGCAATGTTACACACACTCTGCTTCACTATCTGGTCCTCTTCACTTCCCTCATCCACAGCATCCGTTCCCCCAAAGAGCAATCGTAGAAACAGGTACAGACTGTCGGGTATGACGCGATCAACATGTTCCTGATCAAGACCTTGCCATGTCTCGGAGTGTCCAGGAGTTTCAAGAAGATCTTGTCGAACCCTCAGAGCCACGTGTATCTTGGAATATGCTGCTAGTGGCACACATGCGAACATCAGCATCTTCATCTTCGGTAGACTCTGACTCAGAGGTGACAGGACCTTGTTCACAAGACTTAGCCAGTGCTTTGGAGATGATGAAATCTGAGCTCTCTCCAGGGTAAATCAGCAGCGGGCCCCTTGACAATGGGCGTACATAGCTGGCGTTTGATTCAAGCAGTGTTTGAACATTTTCGTAGAACGTTGTTCTCCTGGAGTATTTCACGGTGATGCCGGTGTCATTACACATACTCTCGTATCTGTCCCAGACGTCTCCCATGTCGTATACGTGACCACGAGACAGGCCTACTGTCAAGTCTTTGCACAGCTGCGTCATGCACTCATTTTCAGGCCCTTGCTGCTCCTCTGACACCGCTTGTTTTCTAGTACGTCTCTCAAATGTCACCAAACATGCCAGATCATAACAGCCTTCAACTGCAATCACATCACTCACCGCTGACAACGATATGCTCATGACAGGGTCGTGTTTGCACGCTGGATCAAGTCATCTGAATTCTCCATTGTCTCTACCCTATGCAGTTTCTTTGTGGTCTTCTTTTGGCAAAACATGCAGAGGGTCCAGTCAATCACTGGTGTTGAACGTCTACGCTTTGGGGGGAAAGCCTGAGAGCCTGCACTTTTTGTGGTCGCCGATGCACCCATGGTCTGCTGCTGACTTCGCAGCCTTTTGAGTTTGCCTTCAGAGGTGAATAAAGAGTAGCATGATTTATGCCACTTGAGTTCCAATGCATCGAAATCATCCTTGGAATGGCTTTCCAGTCTTTGTAAAACATCAAGATAGTAGGTATCTCCCAGGTTCTTTCTCTCATCGCCCACAGTAAGAGTTCTACTGTACAGATCTACAGAAGCTAAGGCTAACAAAGACCCTAAGATCCACTCTAAGGTTAGCCCGAGAGAAAGGAAAGAGTAGGGGGTTAAGAGAAGAGAAGAGAATAAGGGGTTAAGTAAGGAGGAACACCTATCACTCGTGGGTTAACATTCATTCAGAAAAAGAGAGAAAAGACTCACCATCATCATCCGCCGGCCACTGCCGATAAAGTCAGAAAAATAGTCGAAGAGAATAGGAGAGGGGTGAAAGATGAAAAGAAGTAAAATAAGAACGCTTACAAACCATGCAAACACAGTATTAACTCACTGCCATACCATACAAACTACAAACATGCAAGAAAAGAGAGTTGCAGACATGCAAAGTAAGGAGAGGATAAGAAAAAAAAAGTAGGTAAAGTTAAACAAAAAGTGGGTTAGTTTACGCTACGAGCTACATCTACGTTCGTGTTAGTCTAATTTTTTTTTTTTTTTATATAATTTTATTGCTGGCATCACACGCTGGCATGTCACAAGCTGGCATTAATCGTCAACAGACTCATCCTCGACCACCACCCCCAGAGCTCCCGTTGCTAATTGTTTTTTTTTTATTTTAAACAACGTTAATATTTTTAAAATGTCTGTCAAGACAGTTCTTAAACACATTAACGCTGGTAGAGTTCACGACGGGCGCGGGAAGATTATTCCATTTATCAATTACTTTAAACGTAAAGAAGTTTTTAGCGATATTAGTAATGAAACGTCTGCCACGCAACTTAAATCCGTTATTACAAGTACTGCTATTATCGAAAGTGAACAATTTGTCAAAATTTACGTTCTCGATGTGATTAACGATTTTGAAAACTTCAATAAGCTCCCCCCTTAATCTCCTAGTTTCGAGTGAATACAGGTCTAACTCTTTAATTCTATCTTCATAAGGCTTGTTGCACAATGACGGAATTAGTTTCGTGGCACGACGCTGAACCCTTTCTAACCTATCAATATCCTCACACAAGTACGGGCACCAAAACTGAACGGCATATTCTAAATGAGGCCTGACTAGGGACTTGTAAAGGGGCAATATAATATCCTTCGATTTGAATTCGAAATTACGCACTATGAAGCCTAACATCCTATTAGCTTTTGCGCAAGACTCCAGGCACTGGTTCCTAACCTTTAAATCCTTAGATACGCGTACGCCTAAATCTACTTCCTCGTCAACGCTCGCCAACTCCCTATCATCCACCGTGTACGTGTAATTATTGTTACGAGAACCTACATGCAAAACTTTACATTTGTCTACGTTAAATTGCATCTGCCACTTATCCGTCCACTCCATAATCCTATTTACATCGTCTTGGAGCCTATTTCTATCGTCCTCGTTAACAACTTTACCGCCTATTTTAGTATTGTCCGCGAATTTTGACACGTTACTAGTCAATCCTACATCTATGTCGTTAATGTAAATTACGAATAGCAATGGGCCTAACACTGAACCCTATGGGACACCGGTACCTACATCCAACCACTTCGATTCACTACGGTACCATTATTCATTAACTACCACCCTCTGCCTCCTAGCACGAAGCCATTCTTCTAACCAGTTAGCTACCTGACCACGTATACCGTGCGCTTTGACTTTCGCAATTAATCTTCTATGCGGAACTGTATCGAACGCCTTTTTAAAATCTAAATAAATAACGTCAGCCGCTCTATGCCTATCGTATTCGCGCACTATTTCGTTATAAAATTCTAACAAATTAGTTAAACAAGATCTATGGCGTCGAAACCCATGCTGACTACATTAATCAAATCTCTACTTTCTAAGTGATTGATGATACGATCCCTAATTACGGATTCCAAAAGTTTACCTACAATTGACGTTAAGCTAATGGGCCTATAATTACTAGGTACCGTGTGGTCGCCTTTTTTAAAAATGGGCGTGACGTTAGCTAATTTGAAGTCTTCAGGAATAATCCCCATTTCGAGTGACTGATTAAAAATCTTCGTTAAGGGGCCTACGATAACGTCTTTCAAATGTCTGGGATAAAAAGCGTCAGGGCCTGGAGCCTTGCTAACTTTTAGCCTATCGATATAATGCGCAATCTCACCCTCGTAAACACTTATTTCATCTAAAATAGTCTCGCTACTAAATGGAACGATATCGTCCACGTCGGGGACATTATTTACGTCTTCTACGATAAAAACTGTCGCAAAAAAGTTATTGAAAATACCCGCCATCGCCTGAGCGTCAAAAGCCAAAGCGCCATTAACATCCACTACAGGGCCTATGTTATCTTTTATCGGCTTACGATTATTGACGTATTCAAAACACTTTTCTGGATTATGTTTACTATCCGCAGCTATAAGTATCTCTAAATTACGCTTGGCATTCCTAACTGATCTTTTAACCTGACGTCTAAGCTCGCTATATCTATTAAAGTTACCTGCCTTGCCATTGCGCTTATTAAGTCTACACGCTCTATTACGCTCGTTTATGAACTCGTCTATTTCCCTAGTCCACCACTTAGGCCTACCATGATTTCTAGCGCGCTTGGGCCTACGAGGAATAAACCCCCTTTCAATATTCCTAAAACTTTCTTTAAACGACACTGTTATTTATTTATTTGTTGGGTTCAAAATCCCAGCTGAGCCGTGAACGGCCAAGTTCTAAAGGGCCAGTTCAACCTACAGCCCAAGTTAAGCTAAAATTAAAAACTTACGGACTTGAGGTCGTATTAGGTCCTACCTCAGGGTTGCTGACTCGATGTGGGCCTACCTTAGGCCTCAGTTGCATGAATTTAAGATAAAAACAAAAGGGGCACTATTTATGGTCTTCTTTCTCAACCTTGCAACAACAACACAACCAGGACTATTGCACGATGCAACAATCTTGTATCTAAACAACCAAACTGAACTGCAAGAGAGCTCTCTATAAGACCACACCCTGTAAGTACGGCATTCCACAAACGAGTAGAAAGGACGCGCAGCGCCCCAAAATGATGCCACCAGAGTGCCCAAACAATGATGCCACAAGAGCCCAAAAATGCTAGCTCTAAATTAAGTGAATTTTTCACTAACCTTACAATTATGAGATGGACATATATATATATACACCTTAACTTAATATATGCAAGCAATGCTGCATCAATCAGCTTAGTCATCATATCGCCTTGGGACAACAATGGTTCTTCCTCTTTTAGATTTTCTAACACTCCCCACCGAAGAGGCATTGTTGTCATTACCTTCTGCAAGGTTAGCCAAGCCTTCTCTATGAGGCTGTAACTCAAATGTTTCATCTTAGTAGTATAGCCGCAAAAGGGGAGAGTGCAAGAATGCTGCAGGTTATTATGTAATGTTGCAAAGGGGGGAGGGGTTGTTGCAAAGGGGTGGGGGATGTTGCAAATGGGGGAGGGGGTTGTTGCAAAGGGGGGGTGGGGGTATTGTAAAGGGGGGATGGTTGTTGCAAAGGGGTTGGGGGGAAAACTTGGAGGCGGCGTTATCCCCCAAGAGAGAGAGGAGGAGAGAAAGGAGGAGAGGTGTTCACCTGGCAGGAGCCAAGTGCACATTAAGACTTCAGCCGAGTTGGCGTTGTTTTATAGGCTCCTAATCAGCCAGTTGGCGTAAATGGCTTGAGTTGCCAGATACCGCGATACCATTGTATACATTATTATAGACTCCTAATCAGCCAGTTGGCTGTAAATGGTTGTCAGATACCTCTTTTTAGCAGTATTATTGTATACATTATTATTATTATATACGCCTAATCAGCCAGTTGGCTGTAAATTAGTTGTCAGATACCTCTTTTTAGCAGTATTATTGTATACATTATTATTATATACGCCTAATCAGCCAGTTGGCTGTAAATGGCTTGAGTTGCCTGGCTTGAGTTGCCAGATAGCGCCATGTATTCATTTAATCGAAGACTGAGTTGCCAGATACCATTGTATACACTATTATAGACTCATAATCAGCCAGTTGGCTTAGAAGGCTTAAATATTGCCAGATACCGCAATACCGTTGTATGCATTATTATATTTCGAATACCGGTAGTAGAAGGCATAACAATAAACAACATTGCATCATTCTTTTTATTATAAATATATAGAAAATAAATATACATTTGAGGAATATGCATATAACAGAAATATATACACACAATTATGGATATATATATAAAATAAAATATACATTTCAAATAAATATACACTTCAATAGAAATATGTACATAACAGTACAGGAGAAATATACACACACACAATTATGGAGATATATTTATAAAATAAATATACTTTTCAAATAAATATACATTTCAATAGAAATATGCGTATAATCAGTACAGGAGAAATGTCAAGCAAAATATAAATACAATTCACTTTTTTTTCAAAATACTAAACTCGGTCTTAATCGAGTTTACAATTACATCATTACTGCTCTGCATTACGCAGTATATGCGGCTTAATAATATTTCACCGCTTAAAGTATAGGGAAACCTGTATTCGATATGAAGGGCTTTCATATCGTTCAGTACTATTTTTGTTCCCACTTTACAACGGGTTGGTAAGTCATCTTTAAATACGTCTAGAATACAATCAAAAGCACGCACAAAGAGTTCATCGTTAGCTACATTATTAAACACAAGTTTATAAGAACGCTTTTCCAATCGAGGGTTTATTTCTACCGACTCGAGCTTTTCAATCGTGAACTCACTCAACATAGCGGCAATTGAAATAATCTTCTAAATCGTTACGACAACTGCGCGTTATATAAAGAAATAGTTCTTCAGGGTGAACGGTGTAGGTGAGATCAGCCTTGTACCGATCAATTGCTTTGTACCAAAGTTCATGGTATTTCAAAGAGTCTAAACTTTTTAAATAAACATCCAGCACTAGAACATTCTCACCAGCCCTACACTCGGTAAACCCATCGAGCAGAGCGGTGTATGCGTATTCAAGTACTGTATCAAAATAAAACATATCCGTAACACGCGCGTCTAATATAGGTATCAGTTTACGGAATCCGACGATTTCAAACATTCTGTCGAGGATGAAACGGTTTCGCGTAGGAATAAGAGCGTTATTATCAGAAGCATTCTTCCACATCAACCGTATATCAATGCACGGCCGATCGTTATTTATACACAACGTACATACAACGGCGTATGAGGGTGCGTCACTAATCTGCTCTCTTCTTGTACCTACGTTAGCAGGTATTTTATAACGATCTTCACTCCACTTCTCAACTATCACAAAGATTCTATTCATCTCCTCGATACTTAAATAAACCCGTTTGTTTGTCGGTCTACATTCCGTTTCCAGTACATAGCTAATGGTACCGGAATTACGCCTGAATACGCGCAACGATTTCGTCACGGACACATCGTACGAGGCGTTGAGAATGCTGCTCAAAGGAAGTTCCATCGTATTCGAAGAGCGCACGTCCACTCGGCTCAAGCTCTGAGATAACTATGAGCCGTGTGAGGCACGCAGGTAGGCAGGAATGGTTCGACGGGCGGCTGACTCGATGATACGTGAATGGGCTTGTTCCGCGAGTCAAATTGTTGTACCGGTACAAGAATATCACTACCAGCCTACGCACCAGACATTTTGGATAAGAACTAGGAACATTTTACTAAATATCTCCACACTCCGGCGCACTATTTGAGAGGAACATATGTTCATATTTTTCCTTTCTGCCCATCAAACGATACTCGTCTCTAAACTCTGTTAAAAATTCACGCAGGGCACTAGCCACAACCTCACTACGAACCTCATCATGATATACGTTAATATAGTGATAAAAATACTTAAGATTGTCCATGATCACGGAGATTCACATTTCCAGTCGTAGGGTATGAGTAATCGACATGGTGTAGCATGACGTAATACCGCTTGTCACACCACCCATCAGCAAGACTCATTATCCATACCTGCTGCTTCTCTTCTGCACGCGTTGTTTCTTTTACTTCACGGTGTATGTGAGACTTTATAAAGTTTAGCTCTGCAGTATACTTCAGCACATCGTCTGTGCAACGAAAGCCTTCAACGGTCTCACCAGAACATCCGTAGAGTATTTGTACATCTTGGAACTTCGCACAATCCAATGTGTTTTTAAAAGAGGCATAGGAGGGATGAATAGGAAGTTTTTCGGTATCCACCACATCCTGGCACTTTACTGAATACCATTTCGTAAACGTTGTACAAGCAATATTAAAGGTAGCCATTTGAATACACGTCTGATCTGAATACACGTCTGATCTCTCGGGCTTACTGCGGTCGACTGACCACGCAGGGACTCCCAGATAGTAGCATGACTCACGGTCTTACAGTGGGCGGAGCTTAGAACTTTCACCTACACACACACACACACACACACACACACACACACAAAGGAGAAAGTGAAACGCTATTTGAAACATGATTTATTTAATAAACGAGATATTCAAGTTATATATATTTACAAATACGATTTAATAAACGAGATATTCAAGTTATATATATATATATTTACAAATAGATACGATTATATACAAAACGTGTGAGTTAGAAGCATCATTGGTATCCAAAGGGTACGGTATCATAGGTACCAGGTAACTGGTAACGTTTCCTATAGGTGTTACGGCAAACCATCGTACCCCTAAGTTCCTTCACGCCCCCCAGCTTCTGCGCCCGAAAATTGTGGGTGCCTACAATTAGTTGGTGAGGTTGTTCATCCAAACATACTAGATCCTTCAACGACTCAAAGTTAACAACTTCCCGATTCGCATGGTTGAGCGTAATACCCTTTGCCTTCACGATATATTTCATTTCATCCCCCACCCTGACCCGTACCCCAAAAGTCTTAGGTCCTGTTGAGGCAAAAGAGTCGGCGTATGCGTTGTCCCCATACTCATCCTTGATCTCATCAGTGAGCTCGCCGAGGAACTCCCCAATAGTGGGCATGTATTCACCCTCCCTCTCTGTGAATATCACGCTATCTGTATCGGCATACAATACTCTCCGCCCAAGAGAATGTAATAGACCCCAAAGTTTTATACGGGCGTAGGCTGTTGTGAAGCTGGCCACAGGTATGTTTGTAACCCTTGAGGTATCTGTGGCAAATTCAGTGTTGTTGTACTTTATTACGTAAGTATTACCTACATTTACGATCTCCATGACCTCTTTATCGGGGGCATTGGCATAATCCCAGACATCGCTATAACTTTGTGCCAAATGAATGCTCCCTCTGCCGGTATTCTGCGCAAATTTTCCCCATAGACTGTTTAGACACAACTTTGCACTAAAGCGCTTGCCAGGATTCTTTACAATTTGGACACGATCAAGTTGTATACCTTCGCGGTCGCGGTAACGTTGAATATAGGCAGACTTTTCATCTTCGGTATCAACTCCTCGCGGATACCCTGATGCCTCAACCTTATCCTTCAAAAAGGTGTTTATATATGGTGTGAAAAGGTTGGGTAGCTTCTGAAACCTCCACACCTCATGTATCTTCAGTATTCTATAACCATGGCGCACGGCTAGGGCCAACTCAGGACTTGTATATACGCCTCTGATCTTACGCTGGTGGGGTATATGGTTACATTCGCCGTTATCCTCTTCCGCGCACTTCACGCACACGGGAAACATGAGCTTGTCGTCGATAACGACAGGTAAGATCGGCATCCATAAATTGCGTGGGGGGAGTACGTCTACGAAAGAGATCCCAAAGTAACGATCATTCAAATTTTTTGAAAATTCATTGATGGATGGTAGGCTAGGCCCCACCAGTTTCTCAGGAGCGCCCACGGGGTACGGATTGCTCTTCATCACGTATGGGTATAAAGAACAGAAATCGTAGTAATGGAGCTTCACGCCCTCCGTAGGTGGGAAGTATAGTCTGAAAGGATTTGTACGTCCTCCAAACAAGCTATCACCACATTTGAGAGGATCCAGCACCATTGAACGCTTGATCGCTTTTATTTCCTCACGGTACACCTCGTCTGTCTCCATCCGTGCATCATATTCATGCTCCCACAAGACTTTGTGAGTGAACTGTGATCCTATAAGTTGATCGCGGGTGCGGGTCGATGCAAGACAGTCGGCAGGAGACCTACCGTTGATATCTCCGGTGACTCCGCACTCAGGACGGGGGCATCCATGCCACCAGCAACCGTTAAAGGAGTACACAGTCTTCACACCAGTGACACGGTTTTCACCGAACCCATCAACCCAAAAAACACGTCCATTAATCTTAATGGGTACTTCACCCGTGTTGCGGGCGTGCTTTATGTATACACCTGTCTGTTGCTGTAGGTGTATGAGCCAGTAAATAGCCTTGTGCCCGTAACTGCGGGGATTGTTTCGGTGAATAATGGCTAAGGTGTCTTTCGGCATGAAGTTATTCTTGAACACCGTAAAACATAATGATGCGATGGTGGTTGCGACTTGCAGTGGATCGCATTTGAAACGGGCTATGTACATCCTTCTAAAGGCCTGGAAACATACTCTAAGCACGCGCACATCATTCACGCAATAACGCTCACATTCATCAGCTATATTATAAGGGTTACTTTCATTAAAACTGTCGTAGTATCGATCAAAGTCTTCACGTTCATCCATGCAGTCAAAATAATGTTTGGGGGGTGGTGGGCCTACGTAGTTTAAAGTCTCGCTGGTGAGGAAAGTGTATGGGAAGTATCCTTTGGAAACTTCAGCTGCTACTCCCATCACCTTGGGTAGCTTTGCTAATTTACAAGGTGTGAATAATAAAGTATCTTTAAATTGTACATTGCCTCTTATCTGCATCTGTATTAATTTGTTGCCTCTTTTCAATGGATCACCTGTAAATATCTCAGAGGATTCGTGTTCAAGCAACTCCTTATAAAGGAACTGCGTGTCAAACTTTGCCCCGTTATGGGCGAGAATATACACAGTCATTTTTTTGAACTTGTCGGCTAACTTGACAATATAGGACACAAATAGTTTCACAGGACTATCGCTGACATTCGTTTTAAAAACGTTTGTCCGTTTACCACATTTGGGGCACTCGTCACATTCGATATCCATACACTCATCACAGATAGTCTGGCTCACAAGTAAATGTGGAATTACCTCTTTGGTTTCAGCGTTCGTATATGTTTCTATATCGTAGTATACAGTTATACAGGGGTTATTTTTAGGCTTAGCATCTTTCATATAACATACATGCTTTACTCCATCCGCCTTATATTCCTCCTGGCATGTAGGACAGTGAATTACGTCACACTTGTGCTTAAATTTTCCCCAATTATCCATTGTGTGAAACATACCACATTCACAGATTCTCATTTTCCTGCACGTGCCAATTGATTTATGGAAATCAAAACAGCTATTATTGAAAAATGTGCGTCTACACACATCACAGTCTCTCTTCTCAGCTTCAACTACACGGCTTTCACATTTGGTGCTTTTACACTGCTCACATACCATGTGACATTCTTTACAATGTCTCACTATATCATCCGCAAACTCGAGGCACCCCTTACACAAATCATGATGTCTCCCATATTTTCGACTTTTGTCATAACTCGCGTAAAGCCACCTTATATTACGGATGGGGAGATACGTTGTCCCTGACAATCCTAAAATAAGTAGGGGCCTTGTACGATCTCTCACACAGCTTTTAAAAACATACACAGTCCTACGACGATCATCCAACCCAAACACAACTATGCGGACATTCATTTCCTGTTCTACCCTTCTCAGCTCTTCAGGACCCATATTACAGTCAAATTCAAGTTCACAGTCTTCAGCTAGTTTACGGGCATGCTCCACGACTGTAGGCAACCAAATTTTTTGAGTTCGTGTATTTTGTACAGTAAACATACGTGCTAAGAGTACTGCTATAAAGCCGCAACCACGATCGACGTTTATATGCCGTCTATAAATAGCTTGAGAATTGAAGTTAAGAGTATACGGTATGGCACTATGACCCGCAACACGGTATACATGGTCAATATTTACCGTGAAGTTGTCCATATTGAAGGCTATACTACTTTGGGGCTTGCATTATACGCCCTAATATATATTCTACATCTTCAGCCACCAAACGTCTAAATGGCACTATCACCCAATAATCGCTACATCACCGTCATCTGACCCGAATCCAAAGGACATACTCGTCCTGACTTCACGCTCGTCACGATTCTGAAGAGCAAACTCTATAATACGCTCTACAACCCGGCGTAGTCCGCGCTCAATACCATTGCTATACATGACTCTAGGGTCGACCCTGACTCTATACCGATTTCTAGTCAAGGCTGGGGTGGGGGCTGCGGATCGCACCAATTCCAGCGTTATACCATCCTCAACAGAACGGGGGGCGGAATTAGTGGATATATTAGCGGAAGGTGCTGCTGATGGGGGCCCTGTTGCGTAGGAGGTTGATGGTTGGGGCTCTATTATTGTAGACTTAACAGAACGGGGGGCGGCGGATGAATAAGGGGATATATTAGGTGCTGCTGGGGGTGTTGTTGCGTAAGAGGTTGAGGGTTGGGGATCTATTACCGCTGCAACAGACGCGTATTTCGGCGCTTTATACCTGACGTGGGTATCTCATACCTCCGCTTTGGACGTGTTACCGGTATCGCTGGTGAGGGTTCAGGGGAGGAGATCACAACTACACTGTCGTCGAGGTCATCCGTAATGATGGGCTGCTCTACCTCATCGTCATTCACGGTTCTGTGGGTGAAGAAATATAAGGATCAGCACTCAAAATTTGTAATATTTTGTAAATGACTCACTTAGGAGTGTGACGTGTTAGAAATGGACTCTGTAGAAAAATTCAGATTCACGAGCCCATCCACATGTATTATATCTGGACCTACAGGATGTGGTAAAACTGTGTTTATGCTTAAAATCATTAAAGAAAAGGGGGAGATGTTCTCGAAATTTGTGCATAAAGTTATATGGTGCTATTCGACGTATCAATCAGTGTTCAACGAGTACCAAGATGATATTTTGTTCCACAAAGGCGTATATGACGTTAATTCGTTAAAGGGAAATGAACATACAATCATTGTAATTGACGATCTCATGTTGGAGATGGATAAAACGTTTGCCGAGACATTTACAGTATTCTCCCACCATCTTAACATAAGCGTGTTCTTCATCAATCAGAATCTATTTTTCAAAAATAGATACATGCGCGATGTGTCGTTAAATACGCAATATCTAGTCTTATTCGCGCAACGTAGAGATGTATCACAAATTGGGGTATTAGCCAATCAAATGTTCCCGAATCAGCGTAAGGAGTTTTTGGAAGTTTATAAAGAAGCTACAAGCACGCGTTACGGATATTTGCTTTGCGACCTTCATCCGCGAAACACGTTTAGAGTGCTTCTGCGAACGAATATATTTCCAAACGAGCCTGAAACGGTGTATATTCCAGAATGACAAAGAGACTAAAGAAATACCGTGAATTAATAAAAATCTATCATCGACTGCCTCGGGCAATGCAGCAGATGTTTATTAAAAATATCGATGCCGACTTTTTAAAATGCATCTGTGAAATCTGTCTTAACGTTATAAATTGCAATGTATCAATGAAAACCCATCAGAAGGCTCGCCTACGCCGCTACAAGAACATAATACGTGCACTCGCTCGTAAAAGCCAAACTGTAGCGAAGAAAAAGCGAATTATTGTACAACAGGAGGGTCATTTCTCCCCATCTTATTTTCAGTTTTGGGTCCTTTACTGACTAGATTAATATAATGAAGAAAGTGGTAGTGATTCCCCACGAGGTGTACGCCTCACTGCAAAGGAATCCAGACACGTATCTAGATCCCCGTAAAAGCAGACTTAAAAGAATGGAAAGCGAATTGTTAGCCCTATTAAACAGTGAAAAAACACCTGATGAGAAAAGAATCTTATACCAAGAAGCTCTGCAGAAATTTCTTCACGAGTACGAAAATTATAAGAGCCCTACAGAGATTCCTGTGGTTATTAGGCACAGCACGGGGGACGATGGCGACATAGGATCTGTACCCGGCGACAGCTGACCAACCAAAAAGATTAGCCACACAACATATCGAACATGTATTAAAAAATACCCTCCCACTTACATTGAGGAGTAAAGGCTTAAGTCTTTATAATCTATTGAATGAGGACCCCGCCATACAATGGACCGATACAGGGGAGATCATTGTGGAAGGATCAAAGGTACAGGGATCGAATATCGTAGACATTGTCCATGATCTGGTGAGAAAGTGGGATAGGCCATCACCATCAGGATGGAAGCATATTAAAGCAAGACTACAACAAATAAATGTCCCTAAAACGTTGATAGGAAATCTGAACAGGTTAAAAGACTTGGAACATGCAACGCCTGTGACACAATTGAAGGCGCCGTCACCCCCGGCGGTAACACCTTTGAAGAGGAGCAAGAAGAGGTTAAACCAACCCTACCCACGTGCCTCTAAAATACGCAAATGGCTAACGTATTAACTAAACGCTATTATGACATTTCTACCCCATCCTCTTACGGCGGCGTAGATAGACTGTACAGAAGTGTTTACGGAGTAGGAAAAAAAGATGTTGAAAGATTTTTGAGGAGCAGGACGCTTATACGCTTCATAAGCCTGTGAGAAAAAGGTTTAAAACAGCCAAGACAACGGCTTCCTCGATTGATTCTATTTGGCAAGCAGATTTAACAGACATGCAAAGATATTCTGTGTATAACGATGGTTACCGCTACATTCTATTCATAATAGACGTGTTCTCTAGATATCTGTGGCTAGTTCCTCTGAAAAATAAATCACCTGAAACAGTTGCTAAAGCCACCAAAACGCTAATGTTAAAAGAAAACAGGGTTCCTGGCTATTTTTGTACGGATATGGGGAAGGAGTTTATAGGCCGTGCTTTTCAGAATATGTTGACAGAGTTTAATATCAGCTATTACACAACCAATTCTATACATAAGGCTTCTTTAGCTGAAAGAGTTCAGCGCACCATAAAGGAACGCATGCACCGTTATTTTACACATAAAAACACATACAGATTTCTAGACATTCTGGAATCATTGGCATCATCCTACAACCGCTCACACCATCGCACGATTGGGGCAACACCTAACGAAGTTTTAGAAAGAGGTACGCTCCCGAGAAGAGATGGATCACCACCACCACCACACCTGTGCGCTTCAAAATCAATGATTATGTAAGGCTGTCGCGTTCGGGGAATAAATTCGCAAAGGGTTTTGAGCAAGGATGGACACGCGAGATTTTTAAAGTTAGGGCTGTGAGACCTAAAGGTGTGATAATGATGTATTACATTGAAGATTTGAATGGGGAAGAAATCTCAGGAGGCTTTTACCGCGAGGAATTGCAGAAAGTTGCGTTTAATTTAGAAAAAAATGTGTTTAAAATTGAGAAAATTTTAGGAAGCAAAGGTTCAGGAAGGAGAAAAATGTACCTGGTGAAATGGCTAGGGTACCCAGAAAGCTTCAACACCTATATAAAAGCTGATGCAATAATGAAGCTTAAATAGTATGCAACATGGCTCCTAACCATTTCTACGTCACACTCCCGTCCTCCTCGTCCCTGTCTGTACACCCTAACAACACGCTAGCCAACTTTGTAACAGAACTCCATGGGCACATTGAATTGGGTCGTGATTCGTATGAGGTGGGGATATGCGAAATTCAGCTGGACACCGTCTTTTTAAATATTGAACATAAAGAAACCGTTTTTACGATTCTTAGAGACATTGACGAGTGTGAAAAAGCTGGGGTAGCTATGGATGAAACTATGCGCATCGCTCGGACTAAGATTGCACGGTATTACAGTACAGAAGTAAGACTAGGGCCGGGTCAATATGGTTCGGCCGAGGATGTTGTGAGAGGCTTAAACGTGAGTTTAAGAAACTCAAACCTTACGAATGATTTAGTATATGAAATCGTAAACAACCCTGCACATACACTAATCCTAAAATCAAAGACTAACAGACGTCTTAAAGAACATAGAAAGTTCAAAATTCTAACCAACGGCCGATATAGCGCAGCCTTCCAAAGAGACACATTTCACGAGACACAGTATAACTTGTCCAGATTAATGTATCAATTGAAGATGGAGAAATTGGCTGAAAGGTCCCCAGACATGTGCTATATTTACAGTAATATAGTGGAGCACCAGTTTGTTGGGGATACCCAGGCACGCCTGCTGCGCATTGCTCACATCCCCAACCATAGAGGAAGGAGTTTGAGTATTACATATGACAGGCCCCATTATGTGAATGTCGCAACTAATTTAATAACCAATATCACAATATATATAAGAACGATTGAGGGCGAAAACTTCCCATTCGGTAACGGGAGCTTAACAGTGAAGCTACACTTTCGACGCACTGAGTTATAATGGATAGAAAGCCTTTCACCGTCTATCGAGGGATGCGATACCAGCGCGGTAGTGGACTTGGATCCATTTTTTCATCCATACTACGTACGGCTGTTCCTTTGCTGAAGAGGGGTGCCAGATACCTTGGAAGGAAAGCGCTACAATCAGGCCTTAACACTGCAGAAGACATATTGGCCGGGGCTAAACCTAAAGAAGCTCTAAAAAAACATTTAAAGCGTACACGGAACGAAATCATCAAAGATGCAAAGAGAAAAATGCGTGGTGGCGGGAAGAAGAAGAGGGCTCCCCGGAAGAAGAAGGGGTCACGTGGTATTAAACGTAAAAGGCTATCAAAAAAGAAATGCTGTAAGCGAATGAAACCTATGGTTGACCACTTTTTTGATATAAGCTAAGATATTGATCTCATGAATCATAGTTTGTTTACCACTTGTCGAGAGAGAGTCACTATTTCGCCATGGCACGCTTCATCCACCCATGTAGTTCACAATGCTGTAAATCGGAGCTGTCCTTTTTTGAGCTCCCGCCAACCCAAGTTTCTATTGAGCACAGTGACTTTATTACAATTAACCCTTTAAACACAATTAGTTCACCGAGTGCACCTATAGAATTCGTGATACCCAGCTCAGGTCCTTACTTTTTTGATCCAGCTGTGTGCACATGTACGCTAAGCTACGTATAGCCCATTCTGATGGAACGGCCTGCGATGACAAATATGCTGTATACCCTGAAACAAACTTTCTGCACGCCATATTCAACCAGTGTGACGTATATTTAAATCAGACCAACATATCGGCAGGCACGGGGTACTATCATCTACGAGCCTATTTGGAAAATGTCCTCAACTTTTCCAAAGAAGCGAAGGCTACCTTTTTAAGTGCGGAGGGATATTATCAAACTAAAGATGAAAATAGTATAAAGGACAAATTTAAAAATTCTAAAAAGAAAATATACGAGTGTTTTGGACGGTTGCACACAGATTTCACTTTCCAGGAGAAGTTGCTTGTGAACGGGGTGGATATGAAAATAAAGCTCACCCGCACGAGTCCTGAGATCTGCTTAAATCTGGATGCGAATCAAGAAGAGGGTGCAAAGTCCGTTGTGGTTCACATTATGGACACATACCTCCGCGTACGGCGAGTGAAATTAAGTTCACCAAAACAACTAGAAATTGAGAAAAATTTACTAAACGCTACAGTGAAATATCCTATTAACAGAGTGCAGATCAAACTATATACGGTTCCTGCAGGGTTGGCATCGAAGCAGATAGAAAACATTGCCCTGGGAAATCTTCCTAAAAGGATATTAATCGGCATGCAGGACCACGCTTCGGTGAATGGAAAATATAAAAAGAGTGCCTTTAAATTCGAGAATTTCGGACTTAAAAATATAACTCTATACGTTAATGGCACTGCTTTGGGTGGAACAATGGGTACGGACTATTCATCAGACGCTGTGTTACCTCTTTGTGCCAGAGCCTATAGTAATCTGACCCATATTGCAGGTGATTGTGATGAGCTTGGTAATGGGGTAACGCAGGAAGAATTCATTGATCAATTTAACCTTTATCCGTTTGACATTACACCTGACTTATCTGCTAGCGTAAATACCCATTTAACACCACAGCAGAGCGGTAACATCTCAGTGCGGCTGGAATTCGCCAAGCCTATAGACGCTCCTATTAGTGTACTAGTATATCTCGAATCGCAAGCCCTAATAGAAGTAGATAGATTTAGAAGCGTTATCACTGACTTTTAAAATGGATGCTAATACACTTCAGAAAGTAATGGAGCGAGTCACACGTTCCAAATTTATCGGCGTGTTTGCGAAGAATGAAACATTGAGTTTGCCAAGTACGCGAGAATGCGGTAGTCTTATTGTGAACACAGACATCATCGGTAATGAAGGGATTCACTGGATCGCTGTCTATTTTAAAAATAGACAGCGCCTGTACTATTTTGATTCACTCGGTACTCAACCCTGGAGTGACCCTATTATTGTAAAATTTCTCGCTCAGTTACATATTCCCGAAGTTGTATGGAACCCATTTCGTATGCAGGGATATTTTACTAATGTTTGCGGAATGTACTGTGTCTCATTTCTCATGCATATGTCAAATGATAAAGAATTTATAAATTTTTTAAATTTATTTGACCCGTGTCACACTCACCGAAACGATGAAATGGTATGCAGACAGATAAAAAACCGTTTTCCAATTGTACGTACTCGTTGTATATTATAATGTTTTTGTTCGTATATTTGTAACGGTATATTCGTTTATTGTACTGATTTCTTTCATTTAATAAATTTATGAAAATATATTGTCTTCTTATCCCAAAAAGATCGAAAAACACTTACATTATTTCGGTGTGACATTGTTGACTGATCAGTATACCCTCCCTATTCCGAGATTCTTCAAAAGATTGTATAACTCGTGTCAAATCCTCATCGGACCTTAAAGGAATAATGCTTTTAAAACATATACAGAGTATACAGACAGACAGATCCCCATTATGTGAAGATATCTTTGGTTCGAGGAGTGAACGCCATAAAAATTTCGATTTTAGCATAATGGGGAAATAACACTGATTGACATTTTTGGCGAGTATCTATTTGACGAGATACTACAACTCTCCATATATATATAAAATTCTAATTATAGACACTTACATTTCTATGGTAGTCCCTTGCGTCGGGTTGTAAGGAGCGTCACTGCAAATATCTTCTACGGTTTGCGTTGAAAATAATTCGCCACGATCAATCGCATTGAAAAGACTAATTGCGGTTAATGCTGCAGTATCACGTTCTTCATACAAGTCTGGGGAGACGTACAGGTCCATGGTGGAGGATGTGTGACACTGCTGACTGATCAGTATATCATCCATATTCCGAGGTTCTTCAAAAGATTGTATAACACGTGTCAAATCCTCATCGGACCTTAAAGGAATAATGCTTTTAAAACATATACAGAGTATACAGACAGATCCCCATTATGTGAAGATATCTTTGGTTCGATTACCAATTTCGATTTTAGCATGATGGGGAAATAACATTGATTGACATTTTTGACTAGTATCTATTTGACGAGACACTACAACTCTCCATATATATATAAAATCGAATTATGGACACTTACATTTCTATGGTAGTCCCTTGCGCCGGATTGTAAGGAGCTTCACTGCAAATATCTTCTACGGTTTGCGTTGAAAATAAGTCGTCACGATCAATCGCGTTAAAAAGACTAATTGCGGTTAATGCATTAGTATCACTTTCTTCATACAAGTCTGGGGAGACGTACAGGTCCATGGTGGAGGGAATGATTATTCACTGACGCGAAAATAGCTACTGTTACTCCCAACTGGAAAATATCCCCTTTTATACGCACAATCGCCAAGCTCCGCCCAAAAGACCAGATGTTCGTCGTGATTGGCTGCCGATGTAGCTGGGTGGAGCTATGACGTGTACCAACCCACTATAACGGGACCGGACGAGTAACATATATAAATTCGATTGTATCTGGCAACTCAGTCTTCGGAATACATGGCGCTATCTGTCAATACTACCTCGGTCAAATGATCCTGTTATTTTAAATCCGGTTCAATAATCCTGTAGGTTGATAAGCTTACCAATTCGGAGAGAAAGAGTTAATTATTATTGCTACATAGAAAAAATCGTGCATTACAATGTTTTTCGGGTATACTACTACCTCGGGTCAAATGGTCCTGTTATTTTAAATCCGGTTCAATAATCCTGTAGGTTGATAAGCTTACCAATTCGGAGAGAAAGAGTTAATTATTATTGCTACATAGAAAAAAATCGTGCATTACAATGTTTTTCGGATATACTACTACCTCGGGTCAAATGATCCTGTTATTTTAAACCCGGTTCAATAATCCTGTTATGCTGAAATGTGGAAGAGTAAGCAACGACTCCCTGACGAGATGTATTTCGTAGGTTAGGTTAGGTTAGATCTCTTACATATAAAAGCCCATTCACTAAGAGCATTGGCTTTCCTTTCACACTAGAAACAACCTCTGTCATTTTTCGATTTCCATTTACTAAGAGTTTCCATTAATGAACAAAACTCTCTCTCTCTCTTTCTTATATATATATATAAATATATATATATATATATATGCGCCTCGGTGGTGTAGTGGTTAAGATGCTGGGCTGCTGATGAGGCGTGGCTCGGATTCCGCGGCGCAGCAAAACCCAACTATTCATCCTTCCACACAATAAAAGAAAGTGGTTGGTAGATAAATGGGTACCCTAGGTGGCCTAGTGGTTAAGACGCTGGGCTGCTGATGAGGCGTGGTTCGGATTCCAACACAATAAAAGAGTGGTTGGTAAATGGGTACCCTAGGTGGACTAGTGGTTAAGACGCTGGGCTGCTGATGAGGCGTGGTTCGGATTCCACGTTAAACTGTAGGTCTAAGGTGGAGTGAAAAGCTTGACCTTCGTCAGAATGAACAATTCGGGCGGAAGCTAACCAAAGGTTATCCAAAGGGTATATATATATATATATATAATATATATGGGATGAAATTCACAATAAAACACGTGAAATGAATGAATGCTGAAAACAAGGAGTGAGGTGAGGTTTTGTTTGATTTGACTCGTAGAAAGGTAAAATATGGTCGACCGAGTTGGGCAGATTCTCGGAAATCCTTTCCTCTATCGGATTATGTTTTGGGTATTTCCAACTTTCTTCGTTTCTTTAAATTTCGTTTTTCAATTTTCTTCGCAGGGATGAAGCTCATGTGTTTCGAATTGTATCGCGAAATCATGAAAATATTTTAGAGATCTGGTTTTAAAGCTTTTGTTAATGAAGAATATTAAATATACTCGTATTTATAGTAAATATTGATGTAGTCTTATGATAATACAATAACTAAAATTTTAGTTATCTCATTCACATGAATTGGAACTCTTTATTCACGTTTGCTATTATTTATTGATTGGTGATACATTCATAATTAGTTGGGTATCCCTTATAAAAATCATTTCTGTCTAACGATTTATTTATTGGGTAACTTTACTAATTCTATTAACGCGTAAATCTTTCTGAAACATGAAATCATTGTTCAAAGGCTTTATTTGCTGGATCTATTTAAACTCCTTCGCGTGCAGTTTAGGTAATTACATTTATTTGAATCTTCCAATTGAATATCTATATAAACATACTGTTATTTTATATGTTTGATTCTTCCAACTGATTAACTATATAAATATATATATTGTGGTTTACGTATAGTTTAAAATAATATACGTTTGGTATGATTTTCATAATATATATATATATTATATATATATATATATATTTATATAATTCTGTTTTCTATGGTTGGTTGAATTATGGATAACTACGTTATTTGTTTCGATAAGTTCAACTTCAAGGAAGCTCAAGTTAATGTTATATTTTGCATATAATCCACTATATACATCTATTGTAAAACACTATATACATCTATATTTCAATTAAGTGTGTAATTATTTAATTCATCTACCATATTGTGGTACACAATGCTTATTAGAATACATGGTGCGATCTGGCAACTCAGCACCACAATACAAGGCGTGATCTGGCAACTCAGCCAGAATAGAGGCTTATAAAAGATCGAGAAGCTGGTGAAGACTCATTCCCAGCTCGGCTCCAGCCGAGCAAGGACCTCTGGTCCTTCTCTTTTTGGCCCTTTGGTAAACCCCTTAGTGGCCTCTTAGGTTAGGAAAACGAAAATAATATGCCTTAAAGGCTACTCTCTCTCTCTCTCTCTCCTTCAGGCGTCTCTCTCTCTCCTACAGGCGTCTCTCTCCCTCCTTCAGCTCTCTCTCTCTCTCCTACAGGCGTCTCTCTCCCTCCTTCAGCTCTCTCTCTCTCTCCTGCATGTGTAACTACTGCATGTGTACCTCCTGCATGTGTGCGTATGTGTGTGTACCTCCTGCATGTGTACCTCTCCCCCCTTGGCTGATTAGACGTATATAATAATAACGTATACAATAATACTGCTAAAAAGAGGTATCTGACAACCATTTACAGCCAACTGGCTGATTAGGAGTCTATAATAATGTATACAATGGTATCGCGGTATCTGGCAACTCAAGCCATTTACGCCAACTGGCTGATTAGGAGCCTATAAAACAACGCCAACTCGGCTGAAGTCTTAATGTGCACTTGGCTCCTGCCAGGTGAACACCTCTCCTCCTTTCTCTCCTCCTCTCTCTCTTGGGGGATAACGCCGCCTCCAAGTTTCCCCCCCACCCCCATTTGCAACAACCCCCTTCCCCCCATTTGCAACATCCCCCACCCCCTTTTGCAGCAACCCCCTCCCCCCCTTTGCAACATTACATAATAACCTGCAACATTCTTGCACTCTCCCCTTTTGCGGCTATACTACTCATCTTGACTATCTGTGTTTTTGCTGATTTCTAAAGCATAGAGTTTTTGTATAGGTCTCTTTAACTTTCCTCCTGAAGTCTTTACCAGTGCAGACCTAACTAAATTGTCTTTGCCAACAAACAACTCTTCAATTATGCCAAGCTTCCAGCATTGCCTTGGTCTTTCATCCCCAATCATTACCACTTCTCCCACCTTGATACAATTTGCATTGGAGCCCTTTACCTTGCCTGATGGGTAATAATTGAGTTCTGGCAAGTATTCCATCTGCCACCTCTTCCATAACTGATCTTGTAGCTCTTCAAGGTACCTGAACCGTCTGGTTAACTCTCCTTGCGTGCTCTGGATAGGCTGCAAGTCTTCTGGCACACTGGGGCTTGATGTTAATCGTTTACCACAAAGAAAATGATTTGGTGTCAATGGCTCTGCATCCTGCATACTGTTATAAACAAAAGTGATAGGCCTACTGTTCACCATTGCTTCTACTTCACATAAAACAGTGCAGAATTCTTCTATGCTCAAATGAGCATTAGCTAAAAGTTTCTTCAATGGACACTTTACACTTCTCACTAGCCTTTCCCAAAATCCTCCCCACCATGGTGCTCTTTCAACAATAAACTCCCACTGTACCCCTTGGTGTGAAAGGTAGGATTGGAATCGTTCCTCTTTTAGCAAGGACCAAACTTCTTGGAGTTCCTTTGTCGCCTTTTTGAAGGTTTTTGCATTATCCGATATGATTTTATTTGGGAAACCCCTTCTGTTCACAAACCTTTTAAAGGCCAAAAGAAATACATCACTACTTAAGTTGCTTACCAACTCCAAATGGATTGCTCTGGTGGTAGCACATGTGAAAAGACATATATAACCTTTCTTAGACTCCCCTTGCTCATACACATAGACTGTACCTGCAAAGTCTACTCCCACTACATCAAATGGGGCAGTAAAGACACACCATTCTCTTGGAAGTGGAGCCACCTTTTCATAATAAGGCTTTGCACTCCAACGCTTACAAACCACACATTTATGCACGACCTTTTTTACTACTTGTCTAATTTTGGGAATCCAAAACTGTTGTCTGATCTCTGTTATCACTTTTCTAACTCCAGCATGTAACAGCTTATGATGAGTATCCAGGATCAAAAGGTCCACAAAGTGTCCCCCAGAAGGTAGCAAAATTGGATGTCTTTTCTCCTCTGGAAGCCCAGAAAACTGTAGTCTACCTCCTACTCTCAATAAATCCTGATCCAAAAACACATCCAAACCCTTGAGAGCAGAATGTGTTGGTAGAACCTGTAATGGATGGCTGGTGAGCAATTCCCTCTCTTCACCAAATTTTTCCTTCTGTACATATACCACCCAGTATTTCCTGGCTTGCTGAATCTCCTTACTGTTCAGAATTCCTTCCCTTCTTGTTTCTCCCTTAATATTGTTGGTAAATCTATATACCCATGCTGTCACTCTTAACAACCTTTTCTGACTGCTAATGTCCTCAAGCCTCAATATGGGGTCCTGCTGCATAACTTGACAACTGTTCACAGCGCATTTTCTCACCTCACTCACCCATGCTTCTTCAGCCTGGCATTCTCCTACAATAGGCTGATTGGAAGGCCAGTTTTCACTTCCAAGTTTTAGCCACTCTGGCCCATTCCACCACAAACTTGACTGTGCAAGATCTTTCACTGAAATTCCTCGTGTTGGTAAATCAGCTGGGTTTTGGGTGCCTGGACAATGCTTCCATTGCTTGGGATCTGTGTGCGCTTGAATTTCCTCCACCCTATTGGCAACAAATGGTTTCCATTTCCTTGCCTGACTTCTTAACCAGTGCCAAACTATAGTGGAGTCTGTCCAATAATAGCTTGGAATTTCATAGAGGGCCAAAGACTTTTGCACTGTAACTGCAAGCCGACTAGCAATAACTGCACCCATCAATTCCAACCTTGGAATAGAAAGCCTTTTCAAAGGTGCTACTCTGCTCTTTGCAGCAACCAACCTGCAACTTACTTCCTCTTTCAATGTGCCTCTAATATAAATACAAGTTGCATAGGCTTCCTCACTTGCATCACAAAAGATGTGCAGCTCCAAATTGTCTGGACTATTGTTCAACTCTCCAAAGTACCATCTTGGGATTTCAAGGTCTCCAAGATGTGCCAATTCTTTGAACCAATATTTCAACCTTACCACCATATGATCAGGTAACTCTTGGTCCCAACCAAGTCCAATTTCCCAGAGGCTCTGAAGCCAAATTTTTTACTTTATTACAAATGGAGCCAGGAATCCAAGAGAATCAAAGCCCTTTGAAGCCAAACTAAGAGCTGTACGTTTTGTCCACCTTGTGTCATTCTCAGCCAGCTCTACTAAAGATTTCCCATTGAAGGTAAACAAATCCTCTCCTTGCTGCCAAACAATGCCTAGCACTTTTGCGTCTATTGCCCACAACTCCTTAATACCAGAATCCTCAATACTTTCTGCTGCATCAGGTACTACACAGGACTGACTCATAAACTGTTGTAATTGAGAATGATTGGTCTGCCATTTTCTAAGCTCCATGCCAGCCTCCCTCATTATAGCTCTAGCCTCCATGAATATCTGTTTAGCCATCTCTGTATTATCCACGGAACACAGCAAATCATCAACATAAAATTTTTTCCTTGTGTTCAATAGTGTTAGGATAGACTTCAGAATATTTTTAAAAATGGTACTGCATAGTAGCTGCCAACAGAAATGGACTAGAGCTGAGGCCAAACAACACGGATTTCATTCTATATGATTGAACCTTAGGTTCATTTTCCAACAAGTCTTTCGTATCCACCCACAGATACCTTACTGCATCTCTGTCCTCTGGTTTTAACTTTATCCGCAAAAAGGCTTGCTTCACATCTGCAGTCAATGCTACTCTACCAAACCTGAATCTCAGTAACAAGGAAAATAAATCTGCATTTAAATTTGGCCCAGCATCCAAACAGTCATTCAAGGACACACCACCTTTGTCCTTGGCTGAGCCATCAAAAACTACCCTCAGTTTGGTGGTAGTTTTGTCTCGCCGTACCACTGTATGGTGTAGCAGATAATGTGCCTCCTGGCTCACCAGCTCACCTTGCACCCTTTCAGCATAGCCCTCCCTTACATAGCTTAGGATGGCCTCATTGTATTCAATTAGCAACTCCTCATTTTTTCTTAGCCTATCCAATGAAGTCTCCAACCTCCGATTAGCTAGCTGAAGGTTTGAACCGGGTTTGCAAGAATCCTTCCACGGGAGCAGTGGCGGTCCTAGCTTACATGACGCCCTGGGCGAACCTCACCTTCAGCGCCCCCCCCCCCTGTTCGCCAACACACACACATTCGAATCCCCCCAAAATAAAGGACAGACATAACTCTTTCACAAAATAACTTTTTATTGGACTAATTGTTGGAACTTCAGAACCAAAACAAAGACTCAAATTTCTGAATTTTACAAATCCTTCATCACGTAAATAGAATAACTCACTTAAGAGAATGTAATTATGATACTATGAACAGGAAAAATACAAATTAAATTGCACAACTGCCATAAATAAACTAGAGAATCAAATTTCTAAATTGTACAAATGCTCTATCACATAAATAGAATAAGACACTTAAGAGAGGGTAATTATTATGCTACACTTTGAACAAGAAACAAATAAATTGCACCACAGCACAACTGCCATCTAAAGCCTGACTCTTCTTACCTTCCTTGATGCAAAGTCATTGATCTTTTATTATTTATTTTTTATTTTTTATTTTTATTTATTTCTTTATTTATTTATTCTTATTTTTATTTTTATTTTTTTTGCAGGCGCTCATGCCGCCCCTCCACAAATGCCGCCCTGTGCGGCTGCCCATATTGCCCATATGAGGAACCGCCACTGCACGGGAGGCCAACTTCATAGCAACCATCTCTAAACCCAATCCCTTTTTCAAATTGCTCTAAAACATCATTGGTCACTGTACTTGCCTGTTTGTCTTTTATGCCAATGGATTCAAGTTCCCAAAACGCTTTCAAATGCCTTTCCAAACCATGGCTGTTCTCCTCAATCTTAACAAAAAGAGCCTTAATTTCCATTTCATTGCAATAGCTACCATGTAGCATCCAGCCTAGCTTACTTTCAATAGCTACTGGGCCTTGAGATGTGCGGACAATATTACCAGTGATGAAGTCCCAGTAATAGTCAGCTCCAATCAAAAGACTAATATGTTCTGTTCCTTCAAACTTATTATTGCCCAAATTAATTCCTTTAACTTGCAATACTTGGACACATGCCATATCTAAACAAGTAGTGACTGGAGCACAAAGTTCCTCAATCTCTACAGCTTGGACCTTGATAGTGGGATTTTGCGGTAACAACCCCTTAACCAGAACTTCTACCTTCTTAAATTTGGTTCGGTTTTGAACGGAATCCCCAAACCCAGAAATTTTATGGAAATTCTGGTCTTAATAAAACTACACTGGCTACCACTATCAAACAACACTCTTAGAGTAGCTTCTCCATCATTCCAATAAATAAGGCTGCAGTTGTTTGCAATAATCCCCCTTTACTTTTACTCCCTTTCATAGCAGTGGCATGTGCCACTGATGTCTCTACTGCTGAGGTAGGCCTACTAGGAGTGTTTTCACACAATAATGGCTGATGCCTGCCATGACATTTTTTGCACAAAATTTTAAACTTACAAAACTTGCTCTGTGACCTTTCAAAAAACATTTAAAACATGTGTGGACTTAGGAGGAGGTATAGCTAAAAGTTCACGGAGGTGGCTTTTAATTAAGATCTCTGGCTTACCAAACCGTTTCTTTAATATATCCCAAGCCACATTATAATTAGCCTCTGTTAATGCTAATCCTGCTATTGTCTTTGCTGCCTCCCCTTCCAAGAGGGACTGCAAATAATTAAACTTCTCCACCGTACTTAACACTTGACTAGAATGAACTGCTGATGAAAACGGTCTGCCCATCCTTGCCATTCCTGAATACTCCCAGAAAATGTTTTGAGTACAAGCCTCGGTAATTGAACTGCAGATCTCTTAACCTTAACTTCACAAACATCATTTGTTGAGTGTTGTGTTTCATTATTAGACCTGGTCTCTAACTGTAATGAGCTGCTAAACTCTTTTGCTCGGTGGCCTACTTTAATTATATCATCAATAATCTCTTCAAAGTAAATTATGTTATTTTCTATTTCATCCTCTTCTATAAGAGCCTCAATTTTAACATTACTTCACTTAGAGCAACCTTTTTAGTTTCTAATATGGAAAGCTGCGCAGTCACTAATCTTAAATCCTCTTGCTCTATGGCAGAATCTATAGTGGCAATGACCTTTGTAATTAGACCTTTGTAGGCACTTCTCCTTTTTTTAAACTTGTTCAATTCAGATGCATTCATCTTCAATGCAAACAACAATTGGGCTCAATGCCAAATGAGCTGAATTGGCAGAAATACTTAACCAAACTGATCAAACGTAAATTTTGCTTTTTTCAAATAAACTGAATTGCTGGGTGGGGTACTAACCAACCACCAGTATGGAATACCAAATTTTCCACCCAAGTAACTGGCGCACCGAAGTCTGCAACCTTCGCCTACGAATAATAAACCAAAATTAACCAAAAAGGTAAAATGTAGGCCAAAAACAACGACAGACGAGTGGCCAAGTTTCGCAATTGGGCGACCAAACTTTCTACTCAGGGACCTTAATTCAATAATAACCCAAAATTGACCAATCCGGTAAAATGTAGACCAAAAACAACGACAGACGAGTGGCCAAGTTTCGCAATTGGGCGACCAAACTTTCTACCCTGGGACCTTAACTCAATAATGCTCAACCCGTCTAGGCCTAACTTGGGCTACAATTTGCACAATCAGAACTTTGCCGAAAAATAGTCACTGACTCAGTCTTGGGCTAGAATCCGGTTCTGAAGGACCATGTTATTTATTTATTTGTTGGGTTCAAAATCCCAGCTGAACCGTGAACGGCCAAGTTCTAAAGGGCCAGTTCAACCTACAGCCCAAGTTAAGCTAAAATTAAAAACTTACGGACTTGAGATCGTATTAGGTCCTACCTCAGGGTTGCTGACTCGATGTGGGCCTACCTTAGGCCTCAGTTGCATGAATTTAAGATAAAAACAAAAGGGGCACTATTCATGGTCTTCTTTCTCAACCTTGCAACAACAACACAACCTGGACTATTGCACGATGTAACAATCTTGTATCTAAACAACCAAACTGAATTGCAAGAGAGCTCTCTATAAGACCACACCCTGCAAGTACGGCATTCCACAAACGAGTAGAAAGGACGCGCAGCGCCCCAAAATGATGCCACCAGAGTGCCCAAACAATGATGCCACAAGAGCCCAAAAATGCTAGCTCTAAATTAAGTGAATTTTTCACTAACCTTACAATTATGAGATGGATATATATATACACCTTAACTTAATATATACAAGCAATGCTGCATCAATCAGCTTAGTCATCATATCGCCTTGGGACAACAATGGTTCTTCCTCTTCTAGATTTTCTAACAGACACCCAATGCGAATTTGTGTCATTACCCATAAATAAGTTATCCCAGTCCACTACTCTCATCCTATCCGCAAAACTATCAAAATTAGCCCTACGAAAATCAGGGACTTCTATTACGTTACTATCCTTAGTATTTTCTATCGATAACTTAAATCTAAGAATTTGATGATCACTACATCCTAAACTCTCGCCTACTTCTAAACCTTCGACTACATTCTCGCCGTTCGTCATCACCAACTCTAAAATATTGTCACCGCGCGTTGGTTCGGTAACTATCTGTCGTAAAAGGTTATCTTCCATAAACTCAATCAATCTCAAACCCTCGTCATTACCAGTAAAATTCTCGTAATTAACATTAGGGCAGTTAAAGTCTCCGACAATTATACTATTCCGATTG
Organism: Bathynomus jamesi; assembly: GCA_023014485.1. NCBI lineage: Eukaryota > Metazoa > Arthropoda > Malacostraca > Isopoda > Cirolanidae > Bathynomus > Bathynomus jamesi. The sequence goes on from JAJOZX010004903.1 coordinate 239,301, forward strand.
TCAATAAAATTACCAAGAAGTGAGTAAAATCTAGTATCTGTATCGAGGGGTTGAACGGGAGGTCTATAAACAACAACAAAATTAAAACTAATACTACACGCCCTAACTTCAACACATATCGCATTAATTGCTGCCGGAAAATCTAACTTAACCTCGATAGCCCTAAGGGAATTACAAATGTTCAGCAAAACGCCGCCACCAAACCTATGTAACCTATCATTAGTAAAGAGTTTAAAACCCGGTATATCAAGTTCCCCCAACAAGTCCCGAGTCACGGTATTTAACCAAGTTTCAGTGATAGCAACTATATCGTAGTTGCCAGAATAAATTATCGCCTTAAATTCATTTAATTTATTTCTAATACTACGCGCGTTACAATAAAAGACGTTTAAGTTATTTTTTACCACGGGCCCGCGTTTCAAACTATTTTTCACGTCGGGCCCGCGTTCCCCGAACCCACAACGTTTAAAGAAGGCTTCGACCTATACAGCTTTCGCACGTTTTTGTCTATTAACCTACCTAGCCTAGCATTACCTATTTCATTAAAATGCACCCCCATCTTTTATAAAAGGCTAGGATCACTGAATTCGGACCACAGCTTTACGAAGGGTACATTTTCCTCAGCACAAATCTCTTCTAATTTATTATTCAAAAATATTGTTTTTGACGTAATCCTAAGACCCAACCCGTGCCTAGGGGTAATACCTAGAACTAAAGACCTATCTGACCTCGCGTTCAGGGACCTAATTAACCCCTATATCTCTCCAAAAGGTCAGGCACTCTCGTATCGGGCCAATACGAGTCGTTGCCTCCTACCATCGTCACCAACATTGAGTGACGGGAGGCAACGTCAATCCTATCCACTTCGTCTCTAACTCTGTCAACCCTGGCCCCTGGGAGACAGACCTCCTCCTCTTGGTTGGATGCCGTTCAACGAACTCTTTGTCCATGTGGCGCACTAAAAGGTCCCCAATTAAAATAGTTTCCCCCTCATTCACGTCCCTTTCCAAATGGGCGAAAGGTTTCGAAACCTCGATAGGGGGGGGGATTCCTATCACCTAACGTACGCGGCCTAGCTCCACCCTTAACTTCTCTAAATCCCTCACTATCTACTACTCTCGAACCAACCTTAACTCCGTTCTCAACTCTATCCAACCTTCCAGACAAGCTACCTAAACTAGAAACTAGGTTACGCACCTCACCCTTCAAATTACTAACGTCTTCAACGTTAGTATTGGTTCGGCTTCCGTCAACCGTAGCCCTACCCTGCCCTCATCAAGCGTTGCAAGTCTCTCCGTTACCTCACGTACACTGCGTTTTATGTCAACTATTTTCTCAATTAACTCGCAAAAGAAACAAACTGATCTCTCGGTAATCGCCATAGGACCGCCGTTATAATCTTTAAATTCCGAATACCACCGGTTTACCCTACACCTAACACACGACACTTTCTGCGACGGCATCGCGCAGTTAAAAATTAGTTTAAACCGTCACAAGTTTAAGTTAAATTAAGCCGGCACGCTACGAAAACTTCTAAATCGCTAAAAACCACTAATATTCAATTACTTAACTATAACAACGTGAATATAAACGCAAGTATATAAAATTCAAAACTTTCCAAAAGTAAAATTCTCAGCAATATGCAAAAGTAGATGCAATATCAGAGAGCTCAGGAAATGCGTCCATTCAGTACAGAGTCTGGCTGACGAATCAAGTACTTGCTTTTCCTTCTGCTGATGCTGTGCGCAGGTCACCAGCGCTGTTTTGGCAGAAGCAGCAACAATCCTCACTGACATCCTGACGTTTCCTCTTGCGCTTGATGACAGCTACAGGGTCCATTGCTGATGAGCTCCCTATCTGCAAAGACAAGTGGGAATGGCAGTATGTAGTAGCCACAGATATATTGAAACAATTTGAAACATACCTATCCTTTAGCAGTATTATTATTATTTTACCAGCTTCCACTGTTTTCACTTTTTTGATTGCATATACCAAACCAATGTCTGGCCAGCCAGTGCATTGAAAATATAGGGTGTCCATAAATGATTACCCTGATTAAAGCATGCTATAACTTTTAAATAAACACTCGTATTCAAACACTGTTTTAATCATAATAGATAAACATACAAGTTTTGATACATAGTTAATGAACTTAATAAGCTTCCACATGTGCACCCCTAGTGGCACGTAAAATGTCTAAACGGTATTCACACTCACGCCACACATTTTCCAACATTTGTGGGTTAACTGTTGCAATTGCATCCGTAATGCGTTCTCGCAATGTCCTGATATCTGGAACAACTGTTGCATAAACCAAATCTTTAACATGACCCCAGAGAAAGAAATCCAGCGGGGTAATGTCTGGTGATCTTGGAGGCCATGGGATTGGCCCGTCCCTGCCAATCCATCGATTTGGAAATGTTGCGTCGAGAGTTTCACGAACAACATGACAGTTGGCTGCCTGTCCTGCAGCTGGGGATGGCGTAATTGGTGAGCATCTCCAGCATAACCATCCCATCAGAAACTGATGGTCTACCACTGCTCTTTCCCTTTTCCACGTTTACAGTTTCCAAGAAATTTTCATCTACGACTTAATTAACTTCACATCAGGTGGATTCTTTCCGTACTTTGTTCTGAACCTTCGCTGACCACTGACAGGAGATTTTGTTTCTGCAAGCCACACAACACATTGTGCCTTCTCTGTCACAGACGCCATCTTAACTGAACAGTTACTACAGCGCTCCTAGCGGCGAATGCGGTAGACGAAACACACCAGCACAGAAACTCTATGCGTGTACGAGATCACCTGTAAAAAGGAAACGGATGTAAGATTCGTCATTAAAACATGAGAGCATACTGTTTTCAGGGAAAACATTTATGGACACCCTGTATTCAACATGTGAAAGTACGCTATTACTTGTACTATGGTAGTAGTAGGCACAAGCGTACCTCACCCAGCATACTAAATGTAGTTTTAATGGAAATAAAGACATCCAGAGTCATAGTTACATTCAATTATTATCCATGAAATCACAAAAATATACTTTATGTGCTAATGATACACCTTTAAACACGTTGTTACATAGAGCCACCAGTGAAATGCAAAAATTCGGAATTTTTCAGAATTTGTCTTTTGTAACCTTGTATGGGACCTTCAAACCCAAAATTGAGAGTGGCATCCACCACATCTTGTTTGGCATCCTCAATACTACTTATCTAAGGTGGGTGCCTGCTATTAACAAAAAACTCCGTTAATTTTTTTTCTAGAGGACTTTTCAATTTTTGGCCGGCCCACTATTAAGCTGATGATTGTTTTAGTTATCCTTCTCAGTGAACTGAACAGTCTTACGTTAATAAAGACTAAATTTTAAAATTTGCTTTATTGATGAAGTAATTTTCTTTCGAAAGTTACTTAAGGCGATCACTAATTACTATTCTGAGGAAATTTCCAAAAATTTTAGAGGAAACGATGTAAGTTCATTTAAATCGTATCCTGCCATAGCAATGAATTTTGAGAAAAAGGGCCTTATGCCCTCATAAAATACCGAGCCGAAAGCGACAATTATACAGGGTGTCCCAGAATTAACTATCTATTTCAATGAAATCGGACAAATTTTTTAAAAACACACTTTTATTTATGTTTATCATGTTTAATATGTGTTAAAAATGTATAAATTTCTAAATTTTTTTCATAATTTTATTTTCATAATTTTTTCAGAGTTTTTCATAGTTTTATTTTCATTCTCTTTCAGAACCCTATTAATAATGAATACACAAGAACGCATCTTTGTTGTAACATCCCGTATCAAAGGAATGCAATGTAATGAAATCAGAGAAAAATTTACAAGAAGATTCCACAGAACCGGTCCTACAGACAAAGCGATTCGTGAACTTGTGAACAAATTTAAAAGAACTGGATCCGTACACGACGAGGTGGGAAGAGGACGCCCAAGGACAGCACGTAACAGTACCGAACAGGTACGACAATTGTTTGAGGATGAACCAACAACTTCGGTTAGGGAGGCCGGTCGAAGACTCAACATATCCAAGACAACAGTTCATAGAATCTTGCGTTCGACACTGATGAAAAAGGCTTATCACATTCAAGTACTGCATGCCCTAAATGAAGAGGTTATCCAAATCGAGCAGCAAGGTGTGCAGAAATTGTGGATCAAATCGAAAATGAAAGTTTATTGGATAACATCTTATTCAGCGATGAGGCGACTTTCCACACGTGTGGTAAAGTCAATCGACACAACTGTCGTATCTGGTCCAATGAAACACCGTCTGAAGTCATAGAATTGCAAAGAGACTCTCCAAAAGTTAACGTGTGGCTTGGAATGACCAAATCCAAAATTTATGGCCCATTCTTCTTTGCGGAAGCAACTGTAACAGGTACTGTCTACCTTGATATGCTTCAGCAGTTTCTCGAACCACAGCTTCTTGATGATGGCATTCTTGATAATGTTGTGTTTCAACAAGATGGAGCACCATGTCATTATGCTCTAATTGTTCGAGAATACCTCAACAGACGCCTTCCGAATCGGTGGATTGGACGTGGAGGACCTCGACCTTGGCCTCCGCGTTCTCCGGATTTGACACCCCTGGATTTCTTTGCATGGGGTTTCATAAAAACAAAGGTTTATCGCCAAAAGATCAATAGTTTAGCTGAACTTAAAGAACGCATCCAGTTGGCAGTGCGGGAGATAACACCTGAAATGCTTCAAAATGTGTTTCGCAGCGCTGAGGATAGATTTGAAATTTGCAGAGATACAGACGGTGCACATGTTGAAACTTCTCAATAAAGTTTTGACTTATGATTTATAAATCTATATGTTTTTGTATCATAATTTAGTAATAAACACAAAATTATGTCAGTTTTTATTAAATTTGTCAGATTTCATTGAAATAGATAGTTAATTCTGGGACACCCTGTATTACGTGTGTATACGCTAGTGCTGTGCCTTTCCTTTCGCATTACTCTTTCCTTCGTGTATATATATTATATATAGTATTATGTTTATGTGTATGATCATGTTTTATGCTCTATACTGTCAATCCCAAGATACAAATTGTAAGTAAAGATCTTTTGTGTAATCTATGATCCGAACACGCTCTGATTTCCTAAATTGAATTCCGTAAGTTATCCCTTAATTCCTAAACTTGAATCTCAAAATTAATTGTAAAAACCTAAATGTCCACCTCCTTTGCAAAACTAATTCCCTTCCAGAACTACTACGTGAAATCCATAAACAGTTTTAGATATTCCTAAGAACATTACATCCCAAATTTATCATTGACCAGTCCTGTCGACGGTTTCGAAGTGGGACTTCGCAACACTTAATTTTCACAAGGATGTCTCACCCTAAAAAATCGTTCAAATTAAGTACTTTAGTTACCCATAAGATTTATTCAACGGATTTAAAAATCATCCTATAATTATAATTAAACTAAACGACTATGGGGAACTTATTTCCTCTTCTTCAGTACATAAAGCATGTAAAATCATACTTTCAATTTCATAGATCCATCTACAGTAATCCCCGACTTTTGTTAAAGATATGTAGTTATTTTGTAAAGGTGTTTAAATGGACAGTGAAATCGACAGCTATTATGTATGCTGTTATATTCCTAAGTTTTCTTTGGTTCGACTCGGTTGATGAGACTGAAACATTTTCATGAGCCGACGGGCTCTAGCAATACTCCTAAAATAAAAGAATTCAATCGGGGAATTAATCAGTGTGCGAGGGAAAAAACGTGGAGCTACCCGATGAAATGTTAAAAAATTTCTTTATTTGTAAGTAATAAGTTTAGCTTCCACGTACGCATATTGTATCTCAGGCGTCGGCAACCCCTGGCACGCGTGCCAAACTTGGCACGCGAAAAGATTTAATTTTTTTTAATAATTTTAAGATTAAAAAAAGAGAGGAAAAATACTACTCAAGACCATAAAAAAAATTTTTTTTAAATGGAATTGGCACGCAACACCAAAAGGTTGCCGACGCCTGTTGTATCTTATAGAATGGCTCTGTTCTGTATCTTTCCGAAATCGGTTAAAAAATCCTTACATGATATTAATCATTATTGTACCACATTATAAACGCATTTACATTGTATTTTGTTTGTATCATTTCTCCGACTGTACATTTATTTTCTGTGTATAACTTTCCTTATGTATAAACTAATCATGAAAGAAAATCCTGACTTACATCCACTGTCGGGGGAAAAGAAACCTTAAATTCACAGGTGAAATTCACTCTTACACCATACATTAGTTCTCCGTCGTTATATACGAGTTTGAAATTTCATAGAAAACGTAAAAAGTTTGATAAACTATTTCTTCCTTGCGAAACTTATTTTAGTTACTCTTCAAAGAAATTAAATTTCTCGCTTTTCATTTCTATTTGACGAACAATATCAACTTTACTCGGAGTAATTGTTATTTATTTATTTGTTTGGTTCAAAATCCCAGCTGAGCCGTGAACGGACAAATTCTAAAGGGCCAGTGCTACCTACAGCCCAAGTTAAGCTAAATTAAAACTTAAGGATTTGAGATCCTATTAGGTCCTACCTCACTGTAACCTCAGGGTTGCTGACTCGATGCGGGCCTACCTTAGACCTTATTTACATGAATTTAATGTAAAACAAAAAGGGTACTATTTATGGTCTTCTTTCTCAACCTTGCAACAACAACGCAGCCAGGACAATTGCACGAGGCAACAATCTTGTATCTAAACAACCAAACTGAATTGCAAGAGAGCTCTCTATCAGACCACACCCTGTACGTACGACATCCCACAAACGAGTAGAAAGAACGCGCAGCGCCCCAAAATGATGCCACCAGAGTCCCAAACACTGATACCACAAGAGCCCAAAAATGCTAGCTCTAAATTAAGTGAATTTTTCACTAACCTTACAATTATGAGATGGATATATATACACCTTAACTTAATATATACAAGCAATGCTGCATCAATCAGCTTAGTCATCATATCGCCTTGGGACAACAATCGTTCTTCCTCTTCTAGATTTTCTAACACTCCCCACCGAAGAGGCATTGTTGTCGTTACATTCTGCAAGGTTAGCCAAGCCTTCTCCATGAGGCTGTAACTCCAATGTTTCATCTTGACTATCTGTGTTTTTGCCGATTTCTAAAGCATAGAGTTTTTGTATAGGTCTCTTTAACTTTCCTCCTGAAGTCTTTACCAGTGCAGACCTAACTAAATTGTCTTTGCCAACAAACAACTCTTCAATTATGCCAAGCTTCCAGCATTGCCTTGGTCTTTCATCCCCAATCATTACCACTTCTCCCACCTTGATACAATTTGCATTGGAGCCCTTTACCTTGCCTGATGGGTAATAATTGAGTTCTGGCAAGTATTCCATCTGCCACCTCTTCCATAACTGATCTTGTAGCTCTTCAAGGTACCTGAACCGTCTGGTTAACTCCCCTTGAGTGCTCTGGATAGGCTGCAGCCTGCAAGTCTTCTGGCACACTGGGGCTTGATGTTAATCGTTTACCACAAAGAAAATGATTTGGTGTCAATGGCTCTGCATCCCGCATATTGTTATAAACAAAAGTGATAGGCCTACTGTTCACCATTGCTTCTACTTCACATAAAACATTGCAGAATTCTTCTTTGCTCAAATGAGCATTAGCTAAAAGTTTCTTTAATTAATGGACACTTTACACTTCTCACTAGCCTTTCCCAAAATCCACCACCCCCATGGTGCTTTCTCAACAAACTCCCACTGTACCCCTTGGTGTGAAAAAGTAGGATTGGAATCCTTCCTCTTTTAGCAAGGACCAAAGTTCTTGGAGTTCCTTTGCAGCCTTTTTGACGGTTTTTGCATTATCCGATATGATTTTATTTGGGAAACCCCTTCTGTTCACAAACCTTTTAAAGGGCAAAAGAAATACATCACTACTTAAATTGGTTACCAACTCCTTAATACCAGAATCCTCAATACTCTCTGTTGCATCAGGTACTACACAGGACTGACTCATAAACTCTTGTAATTGAGAATGATTGGTCTGCCATTTTCTAAGTTCCATGCCAGCCTCCCTCGTTATATCTCTAGCCTCCATGAATATCTGTTTAGCCATTTCTGTATTATCCACGGAACACAGCAAATCATCAACATAAAAGTGTTTCCTTATGTGTTCAATAGTGTTAGGATAGACTTCAGAATATTTCTTAAAATGGTACTGCATAGTAGCTGCCAACAGAAATGGACTAGAGCTGAGGCCAAACAGCACTGACTTCATTCTATATGCTTGAACTTTAGGTTCATTTTCCAACAAGTCTTTCGTATCCACCCACAGATACCTTACTGCATCTCTGTCCTCTGGTTTTAACTTTATCCGCAAAAAGGCTTGCTTCACATCTGCAGTCAATGCTACTCTACCAAACCTGAATCTCAGTAACAAGGAAAATAAATCTGCGTTTAAATTTGGCCCAGCATCCAAACAGTCATTCAAGGACACACCACCTTTGTCCTTGGCTGAGCCATCAAAAACTACCCTCAGTTTGGTGGTAGTTTTGTCTCGCCGTACCACTGCATGGTGTGGCAGATAATGTGCCTCCTGGCTCACCAGCTCTCCTTGCACCCTTTCAGCATAGCCCTCCCTTACATAACTTAGGATGGCCTCATTGTATTTAATTAACAACTCCTCATTTTTTCTTAGCCTGTACAATGAAGTCTCCAACCTCCGATTAGCTAGCTGAAGGTTTGAACCGGGTTTGCAAGAATCCTTCCATGGTAGGCCAACTTCATAGCAACCATCTCTAAACCCAATCCCTTTTTCAAATTGCTCTAAAACATCATTGTTCACTGTACTTGCCTGTTTGTCCTTTATGCCAATAGATTCAAGTTCCCAAAACGCTTTCAAATGCCTTTCCAGACCATGGCTGTTCTCCTCAATCTTAACAAAAAGAGCCTTAACTTCCATTTCATTGCAATAACTACCATGTAGCATCCAGCTTAGCTTACTTTCAATAGCTACCGGGCCTCGAGATGTGCGGACAATATTACCAGTGATGAAGTCCCAATAATAGTCAGCTCCAATCAAAAGACTAATATCTTCTGTTCTTTCAAACTTATTGCGAAAAATGCTCTGTATGAATTGGTCCACAATTAACCCACCCCTTATATCTCCAGTCTAACTATAGAGTAGATCAAGTCTAGCCTAGAGGGGTCAGCCTAGAGATTCCGGAAATGGTCCAGAGCGGGCAGATAAATTGAGGTCCACAGTAGGATTCCTCACAAGATTAGGTTAGGGCAATCTACCTTCACCTTTGTTAAGCTATGAGTTGATGCTGGGTCTTAGGTCACAATGTAGGCCTAACTTGTTTGACCCAGCTTAATTTAATGTTCTTAACTGTTTGGTGTTAAAACTCATATTAGTCACTTACTTTTAGTTATTACAGTCTCTCCCTTCTCCGGTTGTCTCATTCGAGAGCGTACTTTGCTGGTACGTCCTCTCGCCCCGTTCTTCGTTTTCGTTCTCCCTTTGTTCTCCTCTTCGCGGGCTTCTTGTACCAGCGTTGTCTTGGTTTATTCCTCGGTTGGTTTAGCGGTAATGTATCTCCATTACCGAGCACGCTCCTCCCACACAGTATATAAATACTAGTGTGGAGAATAACTCTGGTGAGCAACCAATTGGTTTCATCCACCCAGTTATTGACATAAAAGGAATTTATTAACTGTTAGATTAACTACCTACCTACTCAGTGAACCATTTTCGTTACCTCCCAACTACCCACTCATCAGTTTTCCATACTTATTATTGCCCAAATTAATTCCTTTAATCAACTTGCAATTCTTGGACACATGCCATATCTAAACAAGTAGTGACTGGAGCACAAAGTTCCTCAATCTCTACAGCTTGGACTTTGATAGTGGGACTTTGCGGTAACAACCCTTTAACCAGAACTTCTACCTTCTTAAATTTAGTTCGGTTTTGAACGGAACCCCCAAACCCAGAAATTCTTAAATTTTCCCTCTTAAGTTCTTTAAACTTCAATTTTCTGGAAATTCTGGTCTTAAAAAACTACACTGGCTACCACTATCAAACAACACTCTTACAGTAGCTTCTCCCTCATTCCCAATAAATAAGGCTGCAGTTGTTTGCAATAATCCCCCTTTACTTTTACTCTCTTGCATTGCAGTGGCATGTGCCACTGATGTCTCTACTTCTGGGGTAGGCCTACTAGGAGTGTTTTCACACAATAATGGCTGATGCCTACCATGACATTTTTTGCACAAAATTTTAAACTTACAAAATGTTGCTCTATGACCTTTCAAAAAACATTTAAAACATGCTGTGGACTTAGTTACCTTGTCCTTTCTCTCCTCAAGGAGTAAAGCCTCAGCCACCTCACATTTATATGACTTGTGGTTGCCTTCGCAAAATATGCATTCCTTGATTCCCTTTAATTTATTCTCAGAGGATGCGTGGAGAGCTGACACTGTACCTGGGCTATTCCCTTTTGTGGAAACTTTGGTGCTGTGCCTGCCTTTGTCCCCTTGTTTACCATCCCACTGTACAAACTCAACTCCCTCTCGTCTTGCTAATTCTGTGCCTAAAAGACTTAACATCTGCTGAAGGGGGATGTACACATGTTCTGCAGAGTGTCCCCTACTTAATTCAAGCAAAATTGAGCTAGGCAATTTAGACTCCAGTGTAGGAACCAACATTATACCATACCTTTCCATTCCTACACCCAAGTTGTCCAGGAATGGCAGGGATGGGCAGACAGTTTTCAATCAGCAGTTCATTCTAGTCAAGTGTTAAATGCGTGGAGAAGTTTAATTATTTGCGGTCCCTCTTGGAAGGGGAGGCAGCAAAGACTATAGCAGGATTAGCATTAACAGAGGCTAATTATAATGTGGCTTGGGATATATTAAAGAAACGGTTTGGTAAGCCAGAGATCTTAATTAAAAGCCACCTCCATGCACTTTTAGCTATACCTCCTGTTAATAATCCTAATAGTGTCAAGGAGTTACGGCAGTTATATGATGAATTTGAAATTAGAACTAGGTCCCTGAATACTCCCAGAAAATGTTTTGAGTACAAGCCTCGGTAATTGAACTACAAATCTGTTAACCTTAACTTCACAAACATCATTTGTTGAGTGTTGTGTTTCATTATTAGACCTGGTCTCTAACTGTACTGAGCTGCTAAACTCTTTTGCTCGGTGGCCTACTTTAATTATATCATCAATAATCTCTTCAAAGTAAATTATGTTATTTTCTATTTCATCCTCTTCTATAAGAGCCTCAATTTTAACATTTACCTCACTTAGAGCAACCTTTTTAGTTTCTAATATGGAAAGCTGCGCAGTCACTAAGCGTAAATCCTCTTGCTCTATGGCAGAATCTATAGTGGCAATGACCTTTGTAATTAGACCTTTGTAGGCGCTTCTCCTTTTTATAAATTTGTTCAATTCAGATGAACATATCTTCAATGCAAACAACAATTGGGCTCAATACCAAATGAGCTGAATTGGCAGAAATACTTAACCAAACTGATCAAACGCAAATTTTACTTTCAAATAAACTGAATTGCTGGGTGGGGTACTAACCAAACACCAGTATGGAATACCAAATTTTCCACCCCAGGACCTTAATTCAATAATAACCCAAATTAACCAAACCAGTAAAATGTAGGCCAAAAACAACGACAGACGACTGGCCAAGTTTCGCAATTGGGCAACCAAACTTTCTACCCTGGGACCTTAATTCAATAATAACCCAAAATTAACCAATCTGGTAAAATGTAGGCCAAAAACGACGACAGATGACTGGCCAAGTTTCGCAATTAGGTGACCAAACTTTCTACCCTGGGACCTTAATTCAATAATAACCGAAAATTAACCAAACCAGTAAAATGTAGGCCAAAAACGACGACAGACGACTGGCCAAGTTTCGCAATTGGGTGACCAAACTTTCTACCCTGGGACCTTAATTCAATAATACTCAACCCGTCTAGGCCTAACTTGGGCTACAATTTGCACAATCAGAACTTTGCTGAAAAATAGTCACTGACTCAGTTTTCGGGTAGAATCTGGTTCTGAAGGACCATGTTATTTTATTTATTTGTTGGGTTCAAAATCCCAGCTGAGCCGTGAACGGACAAATTCTAAAGGGCCAGTGCTACCTACAGCCCAAGTTAAGCTAAATTAAAACTTACGGATTTGAGATCCTATTAGGTCCTACCTCACTGTAACCTCAGGGTTGCTGACTCGATGCGGGCCTACCTTAGACCTTATTTACATGAATTTAATGTAAAACAAAAAGGGTACTATTTATGGTCTTCTTTCTCAACCTTGCAACAACAACGTAACCAGGACTATTGCATGAGGCAACAATCTTGTATCTAAACAACCAAACTGAATTGCAAGAGAGCTCTCTATCAGACCACACCCTGTACGTACGACATCCCACAAACGAGTAGAAAGAACGCGCAGCGCCCCAAAATGATGCCACCAGAGTCCCAAACACTGATACCACAAGAGCCCAAAAATGCTAGCTCTAAATTAAGTGAATTTTTCACTAACCTTACAATTATGAGATGGATATATATACACCTTAACTTAATATATACAAGCAATGCTGCATCAATCAGCTTAGTCATCATATCGCCTTGGGACAATAATCGTTCTTCCTCTTCTAGATTTTCTAATAGTAATCCATTCCTTTACAAAATCTATGTAACGTCTTCTATATAATTTCAATGATTGTAGTGTCATAAGAATCTGTCGTAAGTGTTATTTTTTATTTTATTGGGTTCAGAATCCTAACTAATCTGTGAATTGCCAAACTACATCCCAAGCAGGGTTGTCACATTTGTTACGTTTGTAACAAATGTGTTACTTTCTATCTTTTTCAAACTTTTGGTACGACGTTCAAAAAATGTTACGTTTTAGTTTTTTTTATATGCTTTATCGGTTTACTTAAAAAAATTTAAAATTATTAGTTTTATAAAGAAATTAGCATATTTAAAACCATTAAATTACAGATGGAAAAAGTGCTAAATAATTTAGATGGCATATACTGTATATTTCTGATTATATATTCCGTACATCGTTCATTCGCGTATAAATCTCACGAGTCACGAGTCCAAAAATGCAAAGTTCATGTTGATGATTTCATAATCAGTCCTTCCCTTCTTTTATTAAAATTAATTTTGCGCCGCAGTGCTGGATGCCAATCTAGTATTTGGGTGCTGGTGATCCTGGCATTTAGTTAATTATCTACGTAAACTTGTAAAGGTCTGTAATAATAAATAGGACCCTTACAACTTGTGAAGTGAGAGGTTGCATGAATCTGATTCAGAGGAGGATGTCTCTTTTGCTCCATCGGTTATTCGGGCTCATTCTCCTTTGCGTTCGCCCCCACCAAAGGTTCGGAGTAGAGAGGTGGATGGGCCTTGTGATGCTGGTGTGGTTGGAGGAGATGTTTCTCCCCAATCTGGTCTCCAGGGACTAGACAATGTTGGGCCTAGCCGGGCTCCTCCTACTGGGCCTATGGCCCGTATAGATTCAGAGCTCTCAGACCCAGTGAGGGCATCCTTTTTATATAGAATTACTCCCAAGAAATAAGATATCTCTTTTGCATCAAGACCTTTGGCCTTTAGCATAGCACTAAGGGATTTTCCTTTCCATGGGTTGGGTATGCAGGCACCAGTCTTCCAGAGACGCTCTGGCACGGTACAAATAAAAACTACCTCTGCCCTTTCCTCCCAGTTTTTGGGAACTCCCTGGAAGTTAGACCCATGGGAGGTGGATTGTTCTTTAGTTTACGACACTCATATTGTGCATGGTGTTATAGGACCTACAGATTTGGAGGAAGATCTACTAGCTATTAAGGATGAGTTAATTCATAATGATTATCCAGTAGCAAATGTCAGTAGACTTACAAAAAGAACAGGTTCAACATATGTTCCAATTCAACAGGTTAAAGTCTCTTTCAATGCACAAGTTACATAAGAAATTTTTATAGTGGGCACACTAGGGGCCACTTCGGCCTATCGAGGTGGCTCCACTATGTAAAAACTGCCTGTACATTGGCAATAACCAATTTTTACAAAACTAATTAAGTATCAATTTAAAACTAATTATCAATTTAAAACTAAAGATAGAATCTCTGCATCCAGAGGATCAAAGTCATAATAGGCTACTATCCACAAATATGTTACACACTATCTATTTATAACTGACATGCAAATATATCAGATCCAAAGAATCCAGTCAATTTCATTATGGTACCCATCAATACCAGTACCGTGCCAACCAAAAATAAGTCACGGTCCATATCAATTGCGGACCAAGTCACAATTTACATCCATATACATTACAATATATATACTTAGGAGGAAAAGTGTAGGTGTGGCTGTAAAGACTGTACAGTAATGTAGAAATGTGTGTGCACCCATTTTGGGTTTCCTCTTTAAAGGTGTTTGTGGGGCAAGTGAAGATCATGAGTTTTTCAATACCTTACAGTACTATGGGGGGCACCACTCAGCAGAGAAATCTCTTTAAATAGGGTGTGTAAGGACAGAGAGTATTCCCTAACCCAAGATGCTGCCTCCCTATATCCCACAACACCTGTGTTGAGCTGTGGGATCTATCACCCAAATGCACATAATATATATGAAATAAACTAGTACCATTCATGCAATAAAAATGGGCTTAAACACCATCACCAGATGTCCCTTGCAGACATCAAACTATCCAACCTTCTTTTGAAAGAATCAAGTGTATCTGAAGTCACCACTTCTTCTGTCAGACTGTTCCAAAACTTAATTATTCTGTTTGTAAAACTATGTTTTCTTAAATTTGTTCTACATCTTGGCTTAAATAATTTCATACTATAACCTCTAGTCTGGTTATTGTGATATTTAATGAAAAGAGACTCAAAATCTATCTTATCCAACCCTTTTATCATTTTATACACCTCTATCATATCACCCCTTAACCTCCTCCTTTTTAATGAGAACATGCTTAGATACACCAGTCTTTCCTTATATGTCAATTGTCTTAGAGATGGGATCATTCTTGTTGCTCATTTCTGTACTTTTTCAATATCTTGTATCAAATAGGGACTATTAAATTGAATGTAGTATTTGAGGAGGGGTCTCACATATGAAATGTATGGTTGCTTTATAATATTGGGTGATTTGTATTCAATGTGTGTGTGCATGAGATTGAGTCTAGCATTTGCTTTATTTCTGATTACCATACAGTGATTTGAGGGTTTAAGTTCATTAGTCACAGTGACACCAAAGTCTTTCTCTTTATCATCATTTTTAATCCAAATTCCATTCATATTGTATTCAAATTCTAGATTTTTTGGCCCAATATGCATAACCTTGCATATTGGGTCTAAGTCTTTTTGTATTGTCATTGCTCCTGCTACTGACTTAACATTATGGCCTAATTTTGTATCATCAGCAAATTTTGAGGTTTTACATGATAGGCCCTTCTCTAGATCATTTATATAGACAACAAAAGCAGAGGTCCCAGAACAGACCCCTGTGGGACTCCACTCAATACGGTCTCCAAGTAGACTTATTTCCATTTAGATGAACTCTCTGTTTTCTATTTCTCAGCCATTCTTCTATCCAATCAGCTATATGACCTCTTATACCATGGGCTCTAACTTTTACCAACAATCTTGCATGAGGAACAGTATCAAATGCCTTTGCAAAATCTAAGTATACTATATCTACTGGCTCTTTATTGTCCAAATGCAATAGGACTCCATCATAAAATTCAATCAAGTTGGTTAGACAGGACCTTCCATTTCGAAAGCCATGCTGGCTATCATTTATAAGGTTGCACTCTTCAAGGAACTCAGTAACTTTACCTCTAATGATACTTTCGAGTAATTTGCAAATAATGGAGGTGAGACTGATGGGTCTAGTTTTTTGCCAAGTTTCTATTTCCTTTTTTAAAGATTGGAGCCACATTTGCTTTCTTCCAATCCTCTGGAATTTCAGTACATATCAATGATTTATTAAAAATAATTTCTAGTGCCTGTGCTATATTCTTTTTGGCAGCTTTTATGACTATTGGATGCATTTCATCTGGCCCTGGAGATTTTTCCATTTTTAATTTATCTATTGCTTTTAGGATATCTCGTTTTGTTACCCTTAATTCATTTATTTCTCTTAATTAATTTATTTCTCTATCTTGTCCTGGTAGTATAAGATCAGGAATATTATTTAAATTTTCATTTGTGAATACTGATGAGAAGTATTTGTTTAGTTCTTCAGCTATTTCAAGATCATCATCTATAGTTTTATCATCTATATAAAGATTTATATAGCTTATATACCATATAGAGTTCGTCAGTTTATTCCACATCCAATTCAATGTTTTAAGTGCCAGGTATTTGGTCATATGGCTAAGTCCTGTAGGTCAAAAACAGTGAGATGTGTTTATTGCTCTGGAAGTCATGTTGTCTCCTCTTGTCCAAAGACTACTAAAATTTGTGCCAATTGTTCAGGTCCCCATACAGCTAGCTTCAGTGGCTGTTCCTACTTTAGAACAGCACAGGAAATAGAGAGGCTCAAACTTATATCTAATCTCTCTTATAGTGAAGCTAGATCTGTTCTCCAAAATCAGGACTCTACTGTAGTCTCAGAAAGAACATTTAAAAGTAATGACTTTCTTTTCTACCAAAACCTATTATGTCAAGAGAGGAGACTCAAGGCTTGGATGTGGTGGATCCCTCTCTCCCCCTTCAGAATTCTTGGAGTGGGGTTGTGAGGGGAAGACCTGGCTCGACTATGACAATGTCCCAGGGGCCACCTGGGGTGGGGGTGGATGGTGGGGCTGCGGTCCCTGAACCCTCTACCCCTTTTGGACCTATGGCTCTGTCATCAGACATCATTAAAGTTCTATGTTTAAGTTTATTCAGCTTCACCCTTCAGAGTGGTAGTAGTCTCTCCAAGAAGACTTTGAGTACATTATCCAATTTTGTTTCTTTATTTAATGACGCTTTTCACACTGACCTCAAAACTGACCAGCTGATAAAATTCCTTGATAAACTGAAACCTAAGCCTACACCCAAACAGAAACGTCATGTCCAAATTCGCAAACCCACTTAACATTTCATATTCAAAGGTTTCTAACCTCTTGTTTGCTCAGTGGAATGCCCGCAGTCTCCAATCTAACTTGTCAGAATTTAAACTTTTTATTTACACCAAAAAACCCCATTTAGTGGCAGTTTGTGAGACCTGGTTAACCTCTAGACTCCAGCCTACTTTTATTAATTATACTCAGATCAGAGCAGATAGGGTTGGCTGAGGGGGTGGGGGTTTGCTATTTCTGATTCGTTCAGATTTGTGCTTTTGACCATTACCTCTCCGTCCCTTTCCAGGGAGTTTTTGAGGTCCTTGCTTTATCTTTAAAAGTAAACAATGGTACTTTAGATATACTCACAGTTTACAGTCCACACATTTCATTAACCACTATAGAAATTGAATATGCTGGTCAACTCGGTCAACAAGCTTTTATTTGTGGTGATTTTGATGGTAGACACAGGGCTTTGGGATACAGGTATGTTAGGTTCTCCAACACCAACTGCCTTAAATTTATTTAACTTTATTCTTTCTTCGGATTTTGTGTTATTGACTCCAGTAGATCTCCCAACAAGATTTAACGTTAATAATGGAAGTTATTCAACGTTGGATCTCTCGTTATGTAGAGGTAGGTTTGCTCCTAACTGTACTGTGGCCATTGGTGGAAGTCTGGGTAGTGACCACTTTCCTGTCCTCACTGCTCTGCAAATTTCACCAGTATCCACTCGTAAACAACATCCAACTTGGAAACTACGTGATATAGATTGGAGAATTTGGTCTAGAGCACTTCCGGATGCCCCTGCTATAGAAGGATCCTTAGATGAGAAAATACAACACTTTACAGCCTTATTAGTGGAAACAAGTACCTCTACACTGAAGAAGACAACAGGAAATTTTGTTCCTAAATACCACAAATGCTGGTGGACAGAGGATTGCAGTGTGGCAGTGGCCACCCGCCATCAGGCTCGGTGTTTTTATTCTCATCACCCAACTCTATATAATAAGATCCTCTTAAATAAGGCAACTGCTATAGCTGATCATACTATTCGTCAAGCAAAGTGAATTTCATGGAGTCAGTTTTGTTCAAACCTCTGTTTCACTACACCTTCCACTGAGGTTTGGACTCAAATTAGGAAAATCATTAAGGGTACAGATTCACACTTCACTTACCCTATTGTTGTAAATGGTTCCATACTAAGTGATGTACGTGACAAAGCAGAAGTTTTGGGGGCCTTCTTCCATTCATTTTTTGGGACTGTAGCAGTTATTGAAGATGAGGAATTTTGCAGGGACATGCAGTCTTCCTTATTTCTTGATTACAATGAAGATTATAACCTGGACTTCACATTGCAGGAATTACAGTTCTCCTTAACCCTTTAACTGCGGAGCGCACATATTTGTGTGCTCGGTCATCAATGAGGTATTGCGGAACACACATATATGTGTGCCATGAATTTATCGTGAATAACAGCCTGCGGAAAGCACAAATATGTGTGCTCATCTATGATTTGTTGATTTTGTTTTAACTTATGATGTCAGTCACACTCTGATTGGTTAAAAAATATCAGTACATAAATTAGAACTGTTGTATTTCAGTTATTGCCAGAAATTGCGTGCGTGTGAAGTGTTTTTTTTTGCCTCCCTTATTTGTGACAATGGCAAAACGTAAACCTCTAAGTGATAGTGATTTGCGATTGTTATTACAACAATATGATGATGATGATTATAGTTTGCGTCTTTCTGATACAGATAGTGATGATGATTTCAATTCCGATACTGAATCTAATTCTGATCAGAGTGAATCTGAGGATATAGCCAATTCAAGTGCAGATTCATGGTGTCCAAATGGTAATGTGCGCAATCCTTTCCCATTTACGGGTGATAGTGGCCCTAAAATTAGTAATAATATAGAAGCAAATGATGTATTAGGAATTTATGAATGTATAGTTACTGATGAAATAATAAAACTTATTTGTGATGAGACAAATAAATATGCTGAAAAGTGTATTTCAGAAAAGAGAGGGCAACCATTTGGAATTCCTAAACGGAGTAGGCTTCATGACTGGAGTGATGTTTCTGTGCAAGAAATAAGGCTTTTTGAAGGCATATTGCTTTTGATGGGAATTGTACAAAAACCAACTTTACAATCATATTTTTCTAGAAAACCTCTACTAGATACGCCCATATTTTATAATATTGTGAAAAGGGATAGATTTTTGTTGGTGATGAGGTTTTTGCATTTCTCAGGCAGTACCGATTCAAGCAATAAACTGTGCAAAATTGATGAGGTGTTAGACTTATATAAACAAAGCTTTCAAAAAGCTTATGTCTCTTCTCGTGACATTTCAAATGATGAAAGCTTATTACTATGGAAGGGAAGGTTGAGCTGGAAAATGTATATTCCCCTCAAACGTGCAAGATTTGGAGTGGAATGTTTCATGCTCTGTGAAGCCAAAACAGGCTATATATATAACTTTATTATATATACAGGTAAAGGAACACAGATTCCTATAGGGTCATTCTCTGTCAGATCAACCAGTGCCTAACACCCTCATCTCTCAGATTTTGCTGAAATTTAGTTTATAGGGAGTTTGTGGGCCCTGAATCCATTTCTGAAATTATAAGGTCAATCCGACCAATGGTTCAAGAGATATGACCTCGGGAAATTTGAGGTCACTTGCGAGGTCACTAACATTTGGCGACCATAACTTGGGTAATAATGGTCACAATTATATAAAAGTATATATATTTAGAATCAGAAAATGACAAGGAATCCAAATATGCAAGTTTTAGAACTCTAGGTTGAAAATAAAAAGTTACACTGTAACCAAAATTTGAGGTCACGATTTGACCTCTGGGTATCAAATGAGAATTTTTTTTTTAAATGTAAAAAATGAAGGCATAGGCATTGGCTATTAGAATCAGCAAAAAAAAGTTTGTTTATGTTAGTATTTTTCATGTAACTAACATATAAGTGAACACCATATTCATAAGTTGTGCGTCAATTCTACCTATTTTTTCACACTTAAGCTCATAATTTGACCTATAGAAATTAAAATTACATTTTTTTATAGA
Organism: Bathynomus jamesi; assembly: GCA_023014485.1. Lineage (NCBI taxonomy): Eukaryota > Metazoa > Arthropoda > Malacostraca > Isopoda > Cirolanidae > Bathynomus > Bathynomus jamesi. Next base: position 259,468 of record JAJOZX010004903.1, read on the forward strand.
TATAAAAACAAAGGCAAAAAATGTAAAATTGTATTTCACTGCTAATCTACACTGGCAATAATAGTTATAATAGTGAAAGGGGAAGACCTACTTAGAGGATTCATGTGCTAGCCTAATACAATTTTTGCATGCTCGATGCTCTCATCAATTTCTTTTTGTGGAAAAATGTATTGAATTCTGCTGCCTCCTCTTAGGGTAGGACAACTCATTACAGTTAATATATGATGTCCTGGCACTGCACATGAATCCTTGTTTGATGGATAATAATATGCACTTGATCCTGATGACCCAGAGGGATGTAGAAAGTTCACAGTGAAATCATCAAACTCTTCACAATATTCCTCCACAATTCCATACCAAACTTGCATGTCATAAATGCAGCCAACATACTCTCCTGGTTTGACACATTTTAGGTTACCAAGCATTGCAGGTTCATTAGTAAAATGACTTTTCCTTATTCTTTTCTTTTCTCCAATGCCACTTGAAATGGGATACACCATCAGTTCTTCCTTGTTTAGGGGAACAAATCTATGATATTTCTGAGTTCCAGGAATAGCCCTACTATCCTTGAATCGATGTTCCAACCATTCTTCTGCATCTTTCAAATCAGCTGTAGTTACAAAGAAAAATTTATCTTCTTGCTCAAGTTTTCTTCACAAAACTGAAACATGTGTTCTGGTGTAAGAATTTGCCTCTCTGTAGTTCTCTGCAAACTGGCACGAGCAGTAGCTCTTTTCACTGTTCCTCCAATCCCATCACATGCATTTTTGCCATGGGATGTAGCAAAGAAGTGCCATTCACAAGACAGACCAAAATCCTCTTCATGGTAACAGAGATTTGTGAAGTTGTATCTGTTCTTATATTGGCCAGCACATCCATCTGAGAAATAGTGCACCTTCTTCAATTGTGGGCATCTGAATTTAACATATGTCATAAGCTTCAATTGATGAGTAAACCATTATAGTGTTGTGTTTTAGTGATGCAGAGATAAGAAACAGACACTAAAATGGGTAAGTTCCTGGTCTGCAGATGATCTATAATAGATGACAAAAAGGGTGAACTGTACACTGTGAATTGTCCCAGTGAAACCCTTGGGCAGCATCCTGGACAATGAAAGAATAATTCTCAGAGAAATCACCTACTATAACTACCTCGCTCTGAGGTGGTAGTGTTTCTTTCAACTGCTTGAAGTACTGTGATTGTTGCTGAGCAACAAAGTGATGACGAACCATGCAGGATATTTTCATGCTTAGGGATGATAAGTATTCATGAAGTGGCTCCACCTTATCAACCATTGTACAACGGTCAACAGTCACCCATTGCTTGTAAGATATTTCATTTGGAGCTGATTTCACACTGTCAAGTAACTCAAGAAAATCCAGGACACCCTCTTCTCTTGGGCAATCATTGCAAAGTTGCATCATGCAAGTCTCTCTTTCTGTACTGCAGACACTGTAATCCATAAGATCCTTGTATGAAAGACCTCTTTCTCCCAATGCAGCCAGCTGCATTTTGGATTTTGATGGTATGTGCAGACACAGACAGAATGAGTCCCACCACTACCGGCAAGCACACAATATGATGGCCGTAATTTTGCAAATGTGGAAAATCCTATTTTGGGATTCTTTTCATCATTTTTATATAGTTCAAACATCTCTCTTAAATTCCCGAGGACCAATCGTTTTTGCACCTTCAGCACTGATAACTTTCACGCAATCCTTTTGGCCAGGACACATACGACTAACCTCTTCTGACTCATAGAATCTTCTAACTATATCTTTGTGTTCTTCAGATATCACTTTTCCTTTGCTCATTAGTGGAATCTTCGGAAGGATTCCATGTTCTGATTTAAGTGAACGGCTTCTTTTCACCATGTATGTTGTAGTTTGAAAGAAACTAGCTGTTTTTTCAATTGTGTATGGTGAGAGTGTCAATATTTGTAGTTTGTGATGGTGACATTTGCTCTCCAGGAATGACTGTTTCAATTCATTCATTAATTTGTCTAGATGTTTTTCAGATTTAGTTTCAGGTTTTGAAGTATCACTTACCTCCTCGGTAATTTGAACACCATAACTGAGTTCTAGCCTCTCCTTCAGGTGTTTCTGAGCAGATGATAGCTTACCACGAGCCTTGCGCTTTTTCTGGCTTAATGACAGCCCTTCTGAAAAGAACAGAAAAAAGGTTTCACACACCTGAATATTAGTAATTAAATATTAATTATAGTACCTTAAATGCTATATAATTGGCTATATAGTAGATCAAACAGACCTTGTAGTAAAGTATAAGTTATTATATTAATTTATTACTTACTTTTTTTAACTGGTGTTTGGTCCAGAAATGCTAGAACTGGTTCAACTGAAGTTGAAGGATTTTCCTTTATCAAGCAATCACTGTCATTGTCCAGATCTTGAATTGAAGAGATGTTACTCAAGCCACTGATAGTAGATGATTCATTTGAATCCTGCTCAGACTCATTGTTTTCAGTGGTACTAAGTATAGTGGGGTTTTTCATTATCAGTGTCCAGCAGTTCACACACAACAATGAGTCTTTTTTCACTCTTCCAGCACATTTTTCAACAAGTACATCAGTCACTTTTCTAAGATTGATTGTTATGCGTTTCTTGTGTTTTTGAATAGGGTGGTCCTGGCAGTATTTCAAGTGCCGAACCATTGTATTTTGATCTGTAAAGATATAGGATTTACAATTAGGTAATATATATTTTTTAGAAAATATATAGCTATACACACTTAATATTTTAGGCCTTGATAGTTAGTCTCTGAGGCTCATTAAAACACCATACCCACCAGCCACCCACAGTGCTGGCTGGAACTGTACTAACCTGTAGACAAGGAATTTTGCAACTATCTGTGTTGATTCTGCACTTAGACAAGTAGCAACATGTTTCAACAGGTTTGTTTAGGCTACATGTGAGCTTAGTCTTCCCCTTTCACTATTATAACTATTATTGCCAGTGTAGATTAGCAGTGAAATACAATTTTTATTAAATTCTTGGAGCTTGAGGTCAAATTGATAGCTAAGATATAAAAATTCCTTGAAATGACAAGCAATTTATAAATATGGTGTTCACTTATAAGTTAGTTACATGAAAAGTACCAACATAAACAAACTTTTTATGATTGTTTCTATTAGTCAAGAACTCTGACTTTGTTTTTTATATCTATAAAAAATGTAATTTTAATTTCTATAGGTCAAATTATGAGCTTAAGTGTGAAAAAATAGGTAGAATTGACGCACAACTTATGAATATGGTGTTCACTTATATGTTAGTTACATGAAAAATACTAACATAAACAAACTTTTTTTTGCTGATTCTAATAGCCAATGCCTATGCCTTCATTTTTTACATTTAAAAAAAAAATTCTCATTTGATACCCCAGAGGTCAAATCGTGACCTCAAATTTTGGTTACAGTGTAACTTTTTTATTTTTCAACCTAGAGTTCTAAAACTTGCATATTTGGATTCCTTGTCGTTTTCTGATTCTAAATATATATACTTTTATATAATTATGACAATTATTACCCAAGTTATGGCTCGCCAAATGTTAGTAACCTCGCGAGTGACCTCAAATTGCCCGAGGTCATATCTCTTGAACCGTTGGTCGGATTGACCTTATAATTTCAGAAATGGATTCAGGGCTCACAAACTCCCTATAAACCAAATTTCAGCAAAATATGAGAGATGGTGTTAATTTCATTTTTTTTTGGTTGATCTGACAGAGAATGACCCTATAAATGTTGGTGATGTAGATGAAACAAAACAGTCCCATTCAACCAACATAGTCATCTCACTTATGGAAAATATGTTGGATAAAGGGTACTTCCTAGGCCTAGATAATTACTATTCGAGTATATTTCTGTTTGATTATCTTGTGTCACACAAAACAGATGTCATTGGAACTGTGCGAAAAAACAGAAAAGGACTGCCAAAGGAAGTGACATCAGCAAAGTTGAAGAAAGGTGAAACAGCTGTTCGATACAGAAATAAATTGATGGTCATGAGGTGGAAAGATCGAAAAGATGTTTTTGTCATGAGTACTATTCATGATGCAAAAATGGAAACCATAACAGCAAGATGTGGTATAGAAAAGCAAAAGCCAAAAGTTTGCATAGACTATAAACATAATATGGCAGGAGTTGATTTGATGGATCAGTTTCTCTCGGCTACAAACTGTGCAAGATCTCATCTGAAGAGGTATTATAAGAAGATTTATTTATGTTTCTTGGATATGAGTGTACTGAATGCACACGTAATTCATAAAAAACTAGGCGGTAGTCTTACTTTTCTGCAGTTCAAAGAGAGACTGATTACAGCTTTATTTGAAAAATATGGACACAGCACTGACAGTTCCCGTTCTAGTAGCGGGCCTACAAATGATCCAACTCCAGCTCGTCTGACTGGCCGTCATTTTTTGGAAGAGTCTTATATTATTGCATCAGGACACCAAAGAAGGCAATGTGTTGTATGTGTGAAAAGAAAACAAAGAAAAGTAGTATAGTTTTTATGCAAACAATGCAAAGTATTCATTTGCCCTACAAAATGCTTTGAAGATTACCACACAAAAGTCAACTTTGCCTAAAAATAGTAAGTAAATAACTTTTCATTTAAAAATTTTCTGTATTTTTCTGTATTTAACAAATATATTTTCCTCATATATATAGTCTAAATCAAGTTGAACAATAATAAATGTTGATACATCATCGTAAAAAACTGTATAAGCAACACAACAAACAAAATTTCGGTAAACCCCAAATTTTGTAAATTTGGGGAAAATGACTCCGCACTGTGCGTTCGTTTTCGTTTGGAGCCTCACGCAGCTAAGGGGTTAAGGCAATGTGAACATACAAGAGGTGGTGCAATGGGACTGGATAATATACATAAATATTTTCTTAGTCATCTTCCATTGGAGTACTTGCCATTTCTATTATCAGCATTCAATGATAGCCTGAGCACAGGGGTCTATCCTTCATCATGGAAACAAGCAATCATGATTCCTATCCTCAAACCGCAGAAAAACCCTTCAAGTTAGGCTGACCATACGTACCATTTTGAACGGGACAGTACCGTTTTGTATGGGTTCTGTCACTGAAGAATAATTGTAAGCTCAATATGTTTATGTACTTACTTTTTCATGAATACAGAATATTACATAACCCCCATCCCTTTTTTGCCATCCCAATGTCCCGTTTTTGTCTCAAGGACATATGGTCAGCCTACTTCAAGTCCATCTTCCAGGGTTGTGGAGTCGGAGTCGTGGAGTCGGAGTCGTGGAGTCGGAGTCGGTAAAAAACTTCCGACTCCAATTTCTGTGTCCTGTGTCACCCTTAATTTCTAAATCCTAAATACTAACATTTAGGTTATTTAGTTTTTTTGGTCAATAAACCTTATTCATTGATAGCCCAGGCCCTAGATTAAGTTTTTTTAATATTTTTTTTTACATTTTCAGAATATACAATTAATATTTATTTAAATATAAAATATAAAATTTCACACTTAGTGTGGTGGTGATGAAATGTCTTATTATTATGATAATTATAAAGTGAAACACTAGAGGAGTCGGAGTCGTATATTTAAAATGTGAGGAGTCGGAGTCGGATTTTTAGATTTTTTACAATGTGTGGAGTCGGAGTCGAATTTTTGACAATGTGTGGAGTCGGAGTCGGAAAATTTTGGACCGACTCCACAACCCTGCCATCTTCATATCATCCCATATGCTTATTATCCTGCTTGGGTAAAGTACTAGAGAGGATGGTCCATCAGCGGTTGCTACGGATTTTTGAAACGTGTCACATTTTTCGAGATTCGCAGTGTGGTTTCCATAAGAAGAGAGGCACGGTGGATCAACTTCTGAGGTTGGAAAGTTTCATACGCCAAGCTCTCCGATGGAAAAAATATGTTCTTGTTATATTTTTTGACCTCAGTCAAGCTTTTGATACCATCTCCCGTACTGGCCTACTTTATAAGTTAGGCAATTTGGGGATTCATGGTAGATTACTAAGATGGTTGGACAACTTCTTGTCTAACTGCACATTTCAGGTGCTAATTAATGATGTCTACTCAACACCTTTCCCCTTTAAAAAGGGTGTACCCCAGGGTTCAGTTCTTAGTCCATTGTTATTCACAGCAGATCTCTCCGATATGCCAAGTATTGATCCAGTTCAATCATCAGAGTTTGCTGATGATACAGCTTTCTATGTGGCACCTGACACCCCTTTAGAAGCCCAACAGATGTTGCAAAAAGCAACAGATAAGTTCTCATCTTGGTGCAGAACCTGGGGTCTTTCCCTGAATCAAGAAAAATCTAAAATTATGTTCTTTACACATCAAAAGGTTTCAGTGAATCCTATTATCCAAATTAGTAACACCCCAGTAGCTATGGTCACATTCTACCAGTTTTTGGGAGTGGTCCTTGACAGCCCCAGACTGACTTGGTCTTGTCATATTAACTACCTGGTAACATCTTGTACGAAACGTCTAAACTTGTTAAAATCTGTTGCCTCTCATCGATGGGGTGCAGATCGATCTACGCTTCTCACTTTTTACCGATCATTTATCCTAGGAAAAATAAAGTATGCTGATGTTGTTTATGATTCAGCCTCTTTCACCTTGAAGAAGAAACTGGAAACATTGCATAATTCTGGCATGCGCCTTATTTTGGGTGCCCACCCATCAACTCCTATTATTGCCCTGCAGGGTGAGACCGGTCTCCATGCCTTTCAGTATGATAGAGATCTCTCTACACTGAGGAAATACTTCAATATTCTGGCTTCCCCCTTTTCCCACCCCTTACGTCAGTCATTCGAGGTGGATTATCCTTTGATCCTTGCAGTGGACTGGACTGTGGCAAATAAGCCACCTTTCTTCTTTAGAGCAACTGGACTTCTTAATAAGTATGAATTACTGTACATTTAAAATTTTTTACAGTTCCAGTATTCCCTTCTTTCCCACCTTGGAGATTGCATTTGGTACCAACCTGTCTGTCTCCCATTTTTATATGAACCTCCTGTCCCCAAAGAAGTGATTGTGCAGTGTTTCACAGCATACTTGGAAGAGAAGTATCCAGATTACTTGTATATTTATACTGATGGATCTAAGATAGATGTGCCTGGACCATCTTGTTCATCAGCTGTTTTCATTTCAAATCATAAAAGGTGTTTTTCCTGGAAACTATCCTCCAATCATAGTATACAGGCAGCAGAGTTATTTGCCATCCAACAGGCATTGTGTTTTTTGGTATCCAGAAGTAATGCTTGTAATGTCCTAATAATTACAGACTCCCAGACCTCTCTTCACCTGATCAACTCACCCACACTCACTACATATCTGGCTTTAACAACTTCTATCCATTCTTTACTGAAGACCCTCTCTGTTTCAGGTATTCTGGTTTCCTTCCAGTAGGTTCTGAGCCATGTTGGAATTACAGGTAATGAGATGGTTGATACGCTGGCCAGGGCTGCTCATTCCCTCCCTGCTATAACTTCGCTATATTTCCACCCAGGAGGGAGTTTTGCAGTAGCTAAAGTGGCAGTGCAAAATGATTACAAAACCCAGTGGGAGAGATTATGGCACTCAACTCTCTATGGAATGTTTAAGCCTTCCTGGGGCACAAGAAATTGGCCTGTACCATCTTCCCACTATAAAGCTTCTATAATATTTAGATTCCGTTCTGGTCATGTAGGCCTTCAGGCTTACTTACACCAGATTGGACTAGCCTTCTCCCCATTATGTGTTAGTTGTAATTTACCAGAGACACTGTCCCATTTCTTTCTTTTTTGTCCATGTTATACTAGGCAAAGGAAAAAATTAAGATTCTCTCTTTTGCAATATAGTGTCAGGGACTTTACTTTATCAGTCCTATTAGGTGGGGATAGTTTTTCTCCCCCATTGATACACTTCACTATGGACCAAGTATTCAAGTTTGTAGTGGCATCTGGGTGGTTGAAAGAGTTTTAAATCTTGCATTGTATACCGATTTTCATTCCCACAGGTTTATTAATCAGTTACCTCCTAGTTACTCCATCTGGCTGTTACTGTTGACTTAGTACTTGGTTCCATTTTTCAGTTCATGTTTTGTAGAACTAACAGGCCTCATGTTCATCCCTTTCTGAGTGTTCTGGAATTGGCCCCAGAACTGAAGTGGGTAATGGTGTGTTTTCTCTATTTCTGTCTCATCCCAATAATAATAGACCCAGCACTTGATGTAGGAACAGTGGAAGTTCTCTTGTGGAACAAGGTGTTTTGGTCTTGGAGGATGTAAATAGCCTTATTGGCTGAGCTCCTCCATATAAAGTGAGGGTGTAAGAGTGCATAAGGGAATCTTAATTAGGGAGATTCTGAAGGTTGCAAAATTTAATATTTATAGTGGGAGAGATGTACCAGAGTTTTTGAAAGAGTATGAACGTTATTGTAAGAGCAAGTATCCAGATGCTCCTGAGTATTGGGTGAAAGAGATGGGTGACTGTTTGGAAGGTAGGTTGCTGGAGTTTTACAATGTTGTTGTAAATTCAGGAGTGCCTGTGAAGTATGAGGTATTAAGGGAGAGATTGGTGGAGCAAGTGTTAAGAATAAGAGGGGGTGTGAAATATCGAAAGAAGGATGATTTTGAGAGAGCAAGGATGCAGAAGGGGGAGAGTATTGATTTGTATGCATATAGACTTGAAACTTTGGCAAGAAAGAAATTTGGAGATGATGGGATAGATGAGAATAAAAGGTTGGTAAGAAAGTTGATTGAGACAGTGCCTGAGAGTGTGAGGGAGTTTTTGAATGTTAAGAGGAAAGAGTGTGTAAGAGTGAGAGGGACACGTTTGAAGTGGCATGAAATCTTGGAATTGTTAGAGGACCAAGTATATGAGAGTGGGATTGGGCGTAATAGGGAAGCAGATGTGCGAATGGGGACAGCGATGAGGGAGGAACAAGTATCTGTGTTTCCTAGTTATGTGGAAGCATTAAGAAATACTAGGCCAGGTCACCCTCCAGTTAGCCAAGCATCCATGGCCCAAAACCCAATGGAAATGCTGGCTAACTTTGTGAATGAATTCACAAGGGTGTATGGAGGGTTGGCCATGCAACAACCAGGGCCTCCTCCCACATTGGGTCCCAGAATGAATGGTCCAATGCTGGGGAAAACGTATAGAAGGCAAGGGCTTCAAGGCCAGTCAAGAATGAATGAGCAAAGAGGGCCAGTGAATGGAGGGAATATGGGGAATGTGAGAGGGTGTGCATATTGCGGTAGAGGGGGACATAGTATAGAGACCTGTAGAAGAAGAGTGGGTGCGTGTTTTGCATGTGGGCAGATGGGACACATGGCGTATGAATGCAGAACACCTGGGTATGAATGTAGGGCATGTGGGAACTTTGGGCATATTGCCCGGTTCTGTCAAGCCTGACAGCAGGGTGCTCCAGCACCAGCGGGAGGGAGTCCTGTGTCTCATGCAGGAAATCGGACAGTGTCAGCCATGCCAGCTCCTCAACCTCAGAGGCAGGGCCCTCAAGGGGGTGCTGTCACTGGAAATGGTGAGGCTGCTCCCAGTATGGGAAACGCATAGGGCAGGGGCTTCGCATTGGGGTTGGGGTCTCTGCTTCTCTGAGTGATGAATGTGTATTTGAGGCATTAGCAGGATGGTGTCAAGTGAATAAGGAAGTGAGAGCGAGTGAGAAAAATGCAGAATGTATGGTTATTCCTGTTGAATGTGGAGGGAGTGTATGGAGGGCATTAGTGGATACAGGATGTTCACCTAATTTAATAAGTATTATAGGCCGGGCTGAAACTCAAGATAGAATTAATGAGAGTCATTAACAGTTGGCTTTTGATATAAAAATAAGATTCCTGAAAAAAATAATTGGTGGCCACCAACGTGTGTCCGGCCACCCCCGTTTTTGTAAAAACATCTAATGCCGCACTCGCAAAATCAGGAAAATGGCAATATCTCTTCTTCTGAACATGCTAGAGAGATGGTTTGCATACCAAAAGATGCAGAATTTGATTTAGAACAAATTATTAAGAGTGGTATTTTTTCATAAAACCTTTAGTTTTTGAGTTATTTTAGAAAAACTAATTTTTGGGGCCCATAGACCCCCTTTCGACGGACCTTAGTGACAAAAGAAATTCTAAAATAAGCATGATTTGGCTTTTTGATTACTAACATTGCCCTAAAAGGATGTTGACATGGACATAGTGATCACATGATATGACTTTTCCTTGTTATCTTGCATCCATTATGCTTGATTAAAGAATAGAGGGTGGGGCTGCTTCATGAACTTTTTTTAAACGTAATAAATTGAAAACTTGTTTTTTTTTCAGGTGCCTTTGTTATAAGTTTCCAACTGCAATTTGTCATTGAATTCAACATTTGCAATATAAAGTATGGCTTCTACAAGGAAAACAGTTGCTAAAGTACTTGGTGATGTACGTTTTATGCCAGCAGAACAGTTTCCTTTATGGAAATTGCCTACGTTGAAGCAAGTTATTGAAAGGTGTTTGTGTTTCGGAGACTATAAAACAGATGCTGTACTGAGAGCTACTTCTGAGGAATTGCATAAATTGTGGGTCACATATAATGTTTATCCAATATCAGTAAATGCCATACAGAGCCGACTGAAAACCCAAATAAAGGAATTCAACCGCCTTCTGAAGTATGACAAAAAGAAAAAGGGACCTAAATATCATCAAGATCTGGATGATTTTCTGAAAACTGTAAATGTTTTATTTGACATATATCAACATGATCACAAACTGTTGGCAGATACAGAGAAAAAGCACTTCCTAAAAATGACTGAATCTGATTACCAGTTTTATGAGGTACGTAGGTCTGTTGATTGAATTTCAAGTTGTAAATTATTAATTAATATTAATTAATTATCAATTATTAATATTATCAATTATTAATAATTTGCTACAATTTTTAAAGTGCATTTAATAAGTTAGTAATATCAATAATACACTATTAATGATGTTAATGATAAGTAATATTTTAGTATTTTCTCATTTTTGTAAGAATTTCAATTTACATATAGAGACCCATAGATAAAAGATACATTATAGTGTAATGAAATATAATCACTTTGTAGGACCAGAAAACAACTAGGCATGGTTACTGTACCCTGAAAGAAGTCCCAGAAACAGCCACTGACTTAAAATTCAAATCACGGGTTATTCAATCTCAAAAAGCAAATGAATCAGTTCCTCCTCCTCATCCTCCTGAACCTATGGACATTCCTGAGTTGACAGATAGCGACAGTTGTAATGATTCATTTGATGCAGACTATGTTCCAGAAGTCTCAACATTACAGAACAGAACTAGATTACGCTCATTAGCTGAAGCATGTGACAGGTATAGTACTGAAAGATAAATCTTTTAATACAGCTTAAAGTGAAATCATTGTGACTAAGAGATTAAGATTACCAATAAATTATTCATTGACAATAGATATTTAAATCTACTTTAAATATCCTAACAGATATCAAGTAAGTGATAGAGCAGGAGCGGCTATTGGTTCTGCTACATTGGTGGACTTTGGAGTAATCACCCCAGATAACATACAAAATGTTATTGATAAGTATGTTTTTAATCACTCTAGATATTACATTTCTTAGCTTCTGCTATAAGTTCTAAATCACCAGATTTACTATTATTTTTAATTAGCGTCAAAATTTCTATTTTGTATTTATATTAATTAGTTTCAAACAGGACGCTGACATTTGTATTTTGTATATTTGTATAATGCTAATGCAGTAATGCATGGCCAATATTTTTGAAATACTTTTCAGAAACAAGTTGAGAAGGGAGAGAGCTAAATTGAGAGCTGAAAGGAAGAAGGAAGAAGTGATATTTGAAAAAGTGACTGGCATTGGCTTTGACGGTAGAAAGGATGCTACACTTGCTGTTAACAAAGTAAATGAAAAGTATTATACATCCACAATCCTAGAGGAACATTATGTCATTACTGGAGAGCCAGGTAAATGGAAATGATTGTCATACAGTTATAGGCATTATGCTGTTATATTACTGTACTATAAAGTAATATATCAATTACTTAAAAAATTTTCTTTTTAAGTGACAACTGTCCAGTTAACTATTCCTTCCTTTTTCATTTTTATTTAATTGTAAAATTAATTAAATTTATTTTCAGATGATTTCTACCTCGACCATTTTACCCCGGAGAGTGGCAAACGCATTGACATTGCTCATGGCATTTATAAGATCATTAAAGGGACAGAACTTGAGGCCAAATTAAACTTAGTTAAAGCAGATGGGACAAATACTAACACAGTACATTAGCCCTGTTCAAAAATCAACTTTCTTATTTTCATAGGTTTCTGTACTTTTTCCCATGCTTTTTGACCTGAAAAGGCCGAAAATCACAACCATTTTGACCTAGGTTGTTGGGAAGCATTGCCGCATGGAGCTTTAAGTTTTCTGCTTTGAAATCGGCCAAAAGCACCAGTTCCGGGGTCCCTTGAATCATGTTTTGCACTATAACTTTTTATCTAAACAAGATAGAGCAACAAAATAGGCACCAAATTAAAGTGTTTTTAATCCTCTTTCTAACTTATACAATTATGATAGTCTTGGAACAAGAAATGGCACATTGGTACATACAAAGATTTCAGAAATATCACAAATTTCATTTTCTCACACTCAAGGCAGACAAGGCGCCTTATTCATGACACAAATTTGAGATTAACATTTTGTCACAAGTCTAATCGATCAAGAAGTGAAAGCATTACATGATGATTAATTTCATAATGACATTTACACAGTCAGTTGTTGAGAGTTTGTTTCTTGAAGCTGTCAAAGCGGCGTCTGTTGAACTCCACAGCTTGAAGGAGATAGTCCCTTTACTTGGCATCTGTTGTTATGACATTTGCAAAGTCGCTCATCATCTTGACACCACGTTCAGCAATGTCATTCACCGCTTTCAGATTCTTAACATAGTCCAATGCTTTTCTGTAGTCCTCATTCTGTGGCCAAGACGTGACAGGTTCCAGAAGCCACTCGGATCCAATGTTCAGTGTGTCCAGCAGGAAATGTGATTCTGGGCCAATGAGATCAACCAGGGTGGTCTTAGCTGTGACTCTGGAATAGAGGCTTTCCTGTTCTGAAGCTGTCTGGCTTCTCAGTGGCATGTAACTGGGCAGCAATGTCGTGCTTCAATGTGTCACTCAATCTACTGCTGAACAGGGCAAATGGCACGACTTCCTGCGTCAGGTACCGTTTGTGGTTTTCCATCTTATTAAGTACTGCATCAGCAAGCTCTGGGTCAGTTTTCTTGTACTTCAACATGTCCTGGATTAGACTTAGATCATTCACGGGAGCATCTGCAGCAGACATTGACATCATCCATACAGGAGTGTAGAACAGCGCAAGGAAGGTGTTGAGTCTTTCCAGCTTTGATACAGTGTCTTCGTCGTACTCAAGTTGATCTGCAAACATCAGCATTTTCATGGAGTACAGGTTTCTGGCCATCCATCTGGCCTGATGAATGGCGCCTGGTCGACTCCAGTGAATACCTCGAGGAGGCGTTCCTCCAAGAACAATGACTGTCAGTTCAGCCATTTCCCTGTAGTTGGCTCTTGGAAGCCTTTCTGCTGTTAGAATGTCTTGGAGTATTTCTTCACTGTTGTTCTTCTTTTCCTTCAGCCATTTGCTGTTGATAGCCAGCATCTTTGGGTTTTCCTTGGACAAGTCCGTCCAAACATCCTTCAGATGCTCAAACCAGGGATTATCTGGCCCCTTCACCTTCCCAAACAGCTTCTCCCAAACTGCTCCTACTAGGATTTCCAGGATGTGATGTCGACAGGCCAGTTAAAACACCTTTTTGTTCAGCATTTTCTCTAGCAGTTTGGCAGCTCCTCTATGAACTCCACTGTTACTGGATGTAGTGTCAAAAACAAGGGCAGTAACATTATCCGTAAGTTCCCATGTCTCCAGTAAATCCATTGAAGCCTCAGCCTGAGCTGTGCCAGAAGAATTGTCGATGACAGGTACTCCCAATAACTTTCCTTCAGTGTATGAAGGTGGACCAGACACTAGCACAGCTAAAGTCTCTGAGGTACTTCCAGGTTCACTGCCCAAGACATCTTTGAGCAACTTTCCATCCCAGTGTAAGGCAGCGTACTGTGAGGGGTTTTCACAAAACTTGGACATGTGACTCTGGCTGATATTATACCTGGACAGCATTCTGTTGCGACGTGTTGTTGAGGTTGAGATGACGAAGTTATCCAGATCAGCCCCTCCAGCTTTCAAGGTGGCAGAAACCATGGCAGTAACTTGATTGTCTGATAAACCAAGACGATCAGCTGTATTGCAGATGACATTGTGGTGGGATTCGGAGTAACCTAATGGCTGCACCACGAATAAGAATTTTTTCTTTTGTTTAAGAACTCCACAAAACCAGGCTGCTTACCTTGAAGGGTTGTTGGATCCAGGCTCGCTGCCCAGACCTCCGATTCCACGACTGCTGGCTCCCGCCACCAACAGTTTCTTACTTGCCAGAATAGCTTCCTTCTGTTAGTGGTTCACTATCTCCGGCATCCCCTTCCTAACAGAACTTAAAGTTCCCTTGGTCCAATAACGGTCTTCAGCCTCAGACAAATCCAGCCTGACTTTAGTTTCCTCTGTTATGTTCTTTATTTTCTCTTGTCAAATTACCCTCTTAAACTATATTTTTTATTATTTATATTTCCACACATGCGCCAATTGGTTCCCTCCACTTCTCAAAACTCGAGTTTTGACACACACGCCGACACTTTTAAACCTCAGAAGCGTCTCTTTTACTAAATTTGTTTATTCTTCTTTTCATTATTTGTTTGTTTGTTAAAATATTAACAATTTTGTACTTTATTATTCATTTACTAACAGGGTTTAACAAGCGACTGTCCAACTCTCACTCTTTTTCCCATACTAATTTAATAAAACTGTTTTATTCCTCATTCCTTGTTTACAAGTTTAACATTTCTTTATATAACTTATTGTTTAGTCTTTTCATTCATTAAAATATTAACATTAACATATCTTATAACATTATTTCTTTATTTATTTGTTTGCTAATATTAATAATTTAGTACTTAATGTTTATTATTTATTATCTTAATGCTTAATAGTTTACTACTATCTTTCTAATTTCTTATAACAGTTATCATTCTTATTCATTATTTGTTTGCTGGAAAGAGAGAGAGAACCATTAAAATCCTTTCTATAACAAATATTTCATTCAAAAATCAAAGAAATTTAATATATAAATAATAATAATCAAGGCCAGGGGGAAAGGGCTGAGAACTAAAAGGGGAAAGGGTTCACCCTCCACATCTTCCCCCCCCAAGCTCCTTTCCACCTGTCTTGCCATATAGCCTACACACCTACTATATTACCCTAATATGGTTCTCTCTTCCTTTCCTTACAATTTTTATACCAAAATATTTATTAACAAATTATTTACATAGATACCCTCTTTTTTTTTCCGAAAAATAATTTTTTCAATTTTCAAATATATATATATATATATATATATTTTTTTTTTTTTTTTTACAAAAAATAATTTTCAATTTTTTTTTTTTTTTTTTTTTTTTTTTTTTTTCAAAAATAATTGTTTTCAATTTTAAATCTTTTAAATCATTAATTACATACATGGCTATCATAAGAATAACATATTTACAAATTTACTTTATAAATCATTTATTTATTTAAATTATAATTCAGTTATTTAATAATCTTTATATTTAACAAATACAGTAAACATTCAAACATTCAATAATTTAAGGACTAACAGCTGGCTAACAATTACTTTCTCTTTAATAATTTACGTTATACTAAAAAATATACCTACAATTTAATTTTTTAATAGTTATTTACAATAGTTATTTACAATAGTTATTTACAATAGTTATTTACAATAGTTATTTACAATACCAGGAATGAGGTTGAAACCTGCAAAGCAGCAAATCACCAGAGGCAGGTATCAGCAGGTCTGGGAACTCACCCAGGCACCTTCCTCCTTCAAGCACAGCCCAGCTTCTGGCCTCAAAATGTAGGCTGCCACCTGGTTGAATTTCCAACCACTCACTCTTTCACACATCACAATACTACTATTTTTTTTTTTTCCTACAGAACACTACACCAATACTTTATACTACATTACCATCACCACTCCCTAAACACTGTTGCACTTTCTCTATCATTCTAACCCATCTACTTTTAATATCTTCTCTAATACTACTTGTTAATTCTACATCTAAGCTTTTATTCAACACATTTTCTTCTATCTCAAGCAATAACATTCTCACTTCCTCACAAAAATCAATCACATTCATTCTCTCCCTCATTCTTTCATTTATACTTCCTTCACCTCTATCTACTCCCCATTCATCCCTCACACTTTCCATTAAGGTCACAATACTTTGCTCAGTTACACTCCTTTCTCTCTCACATACATTTTCCCTTTCACTCTCACTCTCAAGAATTGTAAATCCCACACTCTTAATGCCCCCTCCCTGACACAATCTTTCCACTTCTGAGTGAAGAAGATTTCCCTTCTTCTCTTCTCCTCCACCCTCGGAAAATCCCAGAAAAGAAAGGCCCTCAAGGTCTGAGACCCCAAAACCCTCAAACGAGAATTCCCCGGATGGACCAGGCTGGCACCATGAACCACCAAAGTCCCGAACATCCCATTCTAACTCTGCCTCACCCGCGGCTGTTCCAGAGTCCAACTGGGAATCCTTCAGCTCATATACTTCACCTATCTGCCTGGCTTTCTCACCTTTCATTCCCTTTCTTCTCACCTTTTTCTTCCTTTTTGCCCGCTTTGACACAATCAAGAACTCCAGATCTGCATCCATCCATTCATCCTGGATTCCCATCATGTTCTTGGTTTCTAGCGCTTTCTTTTGTTCCATCCTCTCACACATATCATACATTGGGTGACATACGATGTACTCCGGAGGTATTCGCCATTTGCGCAACTGCCGATGATGTGCTCTTACTTCTTCACACTGTCCATTCTCTTGCTCCCTCTCAATCACATACGTTACCCCATTCTCCCATACCTTTTTCACCACAAATGGACCCTCAAACTTTTGCGCCAACTTATACTCATTCCTTCTTCCAGCCTCATGCACCTCTTTCAAAACAAGCTCACCAACACCAAATGACCGAAAATGCACACCAGCCTCTCTCCATCTATCACATGTATTCTCATTTAATCGTATATCCTTTTGCACAAACCTTCCAAATGTAGACACATACCTTCTTGGGGAAGTTTGAATGGCTGAGTGGTATGTCGAATTGTAGCACCAGGCAATCTTGCCAACTCAGCATCCCACTCAGCCCCTTCCCAATACATACACGCAGCATTTCACTTATCGTTTTCACCGTTCTCTCAGCCAAACCATTCGAAGCAGACATATACGGAGTTATTCTAACATGCTCTATCCCATTCTCACTCAACATTCTCTCAAAACTAGCACCCCTAAACTCAGGCCCATTATCTGTTAAACACTTACGCGGCCTTCCAAGCATCATTGGTAACATACTCTCTCTCATCACTCTCGCAACATGCTCACTTGTTTTATTCTCTAACGCAGCAACATACACAAACTTACTCTTGTGATCGACCCCTACTAATATTCCAACTTTCCCTCTACTCGTTCTCGGCATACTCACAATATCAACCACCACAAGCTCCCACGGTTCTTTCACTTCAATCTTTCGCACTGGGGGGCGGCTATGCTGGGACTGGTATTTTCGCTTTTGGCAACTCTCACAAGTAGTTGCCACTTCTGCAACAACCAGTCCCAGCCTAGGGTGGAAAACCATTCCTTTCATCAATTCCCATAACTTGTTTTTTCCCACATGCCCATACATCCTATGTGTAATAATCACCAATCCTACCATACCCTCAAATGTCATCACTGGCACACTCTCTGTCTCACCCACCTTATTTACCCTCATATAATATAGCACTCCCATCCATACAGCCAACTTTTTCGCATACCTTTTATACTCTTCCACCTCTTTTGACCACTCTCTCACATCTATACCATTATACACATATTCTCTCAACTTGCATATCACCTCATCTCCCTCTTGCATATCTAAAATATCTTCATCTCTCAACACTTCACACTGGTCTTCCACCTCTAACTCAATTGCTCCCACTAACACAGCATCTATACCTGTGCTCGGAAACATTCCCATACTGACCACATGTTCTCCTTCTCTCATTACTGAGCCCTGACCAACATCCACACTCAAGTTCATATTCTCAAGGAAATCAATTCCCAGTAGAAAATCCCAGGGCATTGATTCCCCTTTCAAGACTATGAACTTGTGCTCCCATACCTCTTTACATGCACCTAATCCCACCCTCAACTGCACAGCTTCATGTGACGCGACTGTTCCCCCTCCGATACCACGTATTCTCACACCCACTCTTTCTCGGGATACAGGCACATTCTCTTCATCTAAATCACACAACACTCGCTCATTCACCAGACTGATTTGGGCACCTGTATCCACAAGACCCCTGTAGAGCTCAATAGGACCTTCTGGAACCCTTACAGGAACCACAGAAGGGCTGAGCTCTACCTCATCCACACAGTCACGTATCATCCATGGCCCCTCTAACATACCTACTTCCATACAACCTTCTCCCTCTGACTCTCTCTGTGCAGCTCTAACTTCATCCAAAACCCTTTCCAAATTTTCACCTGGCACTATGCTTTTATACCTCTTCCTTTCACTCACCCAATTGTAATGTACACCACTAATACACTGCAAATGCAAAATCAGGGCTCCTTTCTCCTCGATCCTTTCATCTTTATACACAATCGGACAATCACTACCATAATGCACATACACTTCAACACTAAACAATGAGCTGACCACCATGAGGACCTCTTGAAAAGAAAAATACCCGGGCTCCCCATGGCTTTCAGCTCACGTACATAATTGCGGACCTTACAAACACCCATCCTTTCTGGTTTCTTAATCGCTTCATTCATAACCAAGGTCTGCAATTCATTCACACTCCCTGGTATTCTCATTTTTAACCCATCCAATTTCAAATCTTTCAACCCATACCATACACTTTCAAACAAACTGTCGCCACCCCCCCTACTTTCATGCAACTTTACTATTCCCACTGGCAAATACTCAGGGTCGACCACCTCTTTCTCACACCTTTCATTCACCCCAGGTATTCTTGACATCAGGTCAGCCATACAATTCCTCTCCCCTGGCACATACTCAATCTTATACAAACACCCATCCTTTCTGGTTTCTTAATCGCTTCATTCATAACCAAGGTCTGCAATTCATTCACACTCCCTGGTATTCTCATTTTTAACCCATCCAATTTCAAATCTTTCAACCCATACCATACACTTTCAAACAAACTGTCGCCACCCCCCCTACTTTCATGCAACTTTACTATTCCCACTGGCAAATACTCAGGGTCGACCACCTCTTTCTCACACCTTTCATTCACCCCAGGTATTCTTGACATCAGGTCAGCCATACAATTCCTCTCCCCTGGCACATACTCAATCTTATAATCAAACTCACTCAACTCAAGCAAAGTTCTAGCAATTCTTCCATCCACAACTTTCATTCTCTCCATATATACCAAGGGCTGATGATCAGTCTTTAAAATAAATTTCATTCCATACAAAAATGACTTGAAAGCTTTCACACAAAACCTCATTGCCGCAAGTTCTCTCTCAATTGTACTGTACTTTCGCTCTGCCTTACTGAATGCTTTAGATACATACCCAATTACTCTCCTTCCTTCCTGTCCTTCCTCTCCCTGCAACTGGCACAAGCACCCACCCATACAAAATCCACTCGCATCTGTATACAATTCTAGCAAACTCGCTCCTTCACTCAGGTCCGGATAAGCCAACTCCACATCTTTCGCTGCTTCCACTCTCAATTGCTCAAATGCTTCATTCATCTTCTCTGTCCACACCAACTGAGTACTACCTTTCATTCCAGTCACTTCGGTCAGGTGTTTCGAAATCCCAGAGCAGCCCGCTATAAATTTCCTCTGAAACTCTACAAGTCCCAGAAAAGATTTAAGTTCACGAACTGTCCGAGGTTTTGGGAACTCCCTGACTTTTTCCATATACTCCCCACTCTTTCGTATACCACTCGAACTCACCTTGTGCCCCAGAAATGCCACACTTTCCCTGAACCACTCACACTTACTTGGTTTCACTCGTAGTCCGACTTCATCCAACACTTGCAGTACCTCTCTCATTATCTTCAGGTGCTCCTCAAATGTCTCTGTCATAATCAAAATGTCATCTATAAAACATATGACATTTTCCCTTGCAAACTTACCAAGAACACGATTCATTGCTCTCTGAAATGCAGCAGGTGCAGCTGTAAGTCCAAACGAGAGAGCACGGAACATATAATGATTCCTGGCTGTGGAGAAAGCAGTTATGGGATGAGACTCTGGCTCAACCGGCATCTGGTAATATCCCCTCAATAGGTCCAATTTACTAAACACCCTCTTTCCATGCAAAGAGTATACACTTTCATTTATCAAGCACATTGGAAACCTGTCTTTCACTGTCCTTTCGTTCACCATTCGATAGTCCACACACAAGCGAATCCTTCCATCAAGTTTCCGCACAGGCACTATTCTACTATTCCACGGACTTGTGCTCTGTTCAATCACTCCCATTCTCTCTAATTCCTCACACTGCTCTTCTATCTCATTACTGGTGGGGAGAAGCGTCTTGGCCTTTGGTAGATCGGAGTCTCATCCGTTAACTGGATCCTGAAGGGAGGTAGTTTTGTTAAACGGAGGTCATCATCTCCTCGGGCCAATACGCTCCTTTTCTCCCCTGCCAACTGCCACACCTGCATTCGCTCACTCTCACTCAACTGTTCGCCAACAATCACCTCCTTTCTGATTTGTTCAGTCGTCCATTCCTCCCCACATTCTTGCCCTCATTCATCCGTTTGTATTCCATTTTCTCCCTCCTCACATACTTCCTCAATCACTGTATATGCTCTCCCTATCACATCCCCCTCATTTATTCTCTTTCGCCATGCACCCCCATCTTCCCTAGCTTGCACACAAATCCATGGGTTACTCTCATCAATTATACCATCATACACATGCCCAACTCTTTTCACTTTATAGGATGCATCCATACCATTCACAAAAATCATGCTTCCCTGCCTTTTTCTTCTATTATCACTCACTGGCCACTCAACATGCACCAATGCTGGGGTTCCCTTTTCCAGATTTACACTCTCAGATGCTCTCACCTCATACCCTTTTATTACCCTCATCCAATCCGATTCACTTCTCCCCACATAGAATTCACACTTACCCAACTCATTCTTCCACTCAATCATACGTCTAGCAGGATGGATCACCAATCGATTCTTTTTCAAAAACTCATACCCCAGAATCATGTCATACTTTTCACTCTCCTTATCAACCACATAAAGCACACATTCTTCCATTTCACACCCCATCACTTTCACTTTAATCTGCACCTCTCCCAACACTTGTACTGGGATGTTCCCAACCCCTTTAATTGCCCCAGTTACTCCCCAATTCACTCTTCCTAATTCATTCTCTTTACACAAACATCCAATTCCTTGCTTACTTATTAAATTAGGTGAACATCCCGTGTCCACTAATGCCCTCCATACACTCCCTCCCCATTCAACAGGAATAACCATACACTCTGCCTTTTTCTCACTCGCTCTCACTTCCTTATTCACTTGACACCATCCTGCTAATGCCTCAAATACACATTCATCACTCAGAGAAGCAGGGACCCCAACCCCAACGAGAGGCCCCTGCCCTATGCGTTTCCCATACTGGGACCAGCCTCGCCATTTCCAGTGACAGCACCCCCTTGAGGGCCCTGCCTCTGAGGTTGAGGAGCTGGCATGGCTGACACTGGCCAATTTCCTGCATGAGAGACAGGACTCCCTCCCGCCGGTGCCGGAGCACCCTGCTGTTGGGCTTGACAGAACCGGGCAATATGCCCAAAGTTCCCACATGCCCTACATTCATACCCAGGTTTTTCTGCATTCATACGCCATGTGTCCCATTGCCCCAATGCAAAACACGCACCCACTCTTCTTCTACAGGTCTCTATACTATGTCCCCCTCTACCGCAATATGCACACCCTCTCACATTCCCCATATTCCCTCCATTCACTGGCCCTCTTTGCTCATTCATTGTTGACTGGCCTTGAAGCCCTTGCCTTCTATACGTTTGCCCCAGCATCGGACCATTCATTCTGGGACCCGATGTGGGAGGAGGCCCTGGTTGTTGCATGGCCGACCCTCCATACACCCTTGTGAATTCGTTCACAAAGTTAGCCAGCATTTCCATTGGGTTTTGGGCCATGGATGCTTGGCTAACTGGAGGGTGACCTGGCCTAGTATTTCTTAATGCGTCCGCATAACTAGGAAACACAGGTACTTGTTCCTCCCTCATCGCTGTCCCCATTCGCACATCTGCTTCCCTATTACGCCAATCCCACTCTCATACACTCGGTCCTCTAACAATTCCAAGATTTCATGCCACTTCAAACGTGTCCCTCTCACTCTTACACACTCTTTCCTCTTAACATTCAAAAACTCTCTCACACTCTCAGGTACTGTCTCAATCAACTTTCTTACCAACCTTTTATTCTCATCTATCCCATCATCTCCAAATTTCTTTCTCGCCAAAGTTTCAAGTCTATATGCATACAAATCAATACTCTCCCCCTTCTGCATCCTTGCTCTCTCAAAATCATCCTTCTTTCGATATTTCACACCCCCTCTTATTCTTAACACTTGCTCCACCAATCTCTCCCTTAACACCTCATACTTCACAGGCACTCCTGAATTTACAACAACATTGTAAAACTCTAGCAACCTACCTTCCAAACAGTCACCCATCTCTTTCACCCAATACTCAGGAGCGTCTGGATACTTGCTCTTACAATAACGTTCATACTCTTTCAAAAACTCTTGTACATCTCTCCCACTATAAACATTAAATTTTGCAACCTTCGGAATCTCCCTAATTAAGATTCCCTTATGCACTCTTACACCCTCACTCGTATCACTCAGTTTCAGTCTCACTCTCACTCTCATACATACTGTCCTCAATGCTGGAATAGAGGGAGTCATCTGCGCTAACGCAGCGTTGAACCTTCCGAGAAGCCCTCTTACCAGATGCCCTCCGAGCCCCCTTCATTCCCGCCTTGCCCCTCTTAGCCTGCCCTTCCATCCTCTTACCTTTCTCCCTCTGATCCTCACCCTCAAGCTTCTTCTTACCCTCCTTAGGGGTGGAATGCACCATCACCTTGTAAGGTCTTTCTTCTTTCCCCTCACTCACGCTTTCACTCCCTTCTCCTTCCAGGCCCCCTACTGCTACATCCTTTAGATGTGCCCCTTTCTTACTACCAACACCCTTACTATTTTCCCCTTCAAAACCCCCTTCCCTTCCTTTTTCACTTTCCCATCAAGCTTGCCCTCCAACTCACTCATTCTCTTAACCATTGCCTTTAACCCATCATCCATCTCTTTCTTACTCTCATCATCCTTTCTTCCATCTCTTGACGACAAACTACTAATTCTTTACTCTGTTCCTCTAATCTACTTGCAATTTCCCCAAAACATTCTCTAATTCTGCCTTCTGTAACTCTAACTGATGGTTCCTAGCCTTTTCTACCTCTAATGCCTCCTCTATCTCCCTCAACCTCCTTTCTAACTCCTCCTTGGTAGGCATCTCTAAAGATGCTACCCTACTTCACTTCTACTCTATTACTACTACACCCAACCTACAACTACTCTTTCACTCTTCTTCTATACAACCCAACCAGGAAACAACCCACTTTTCTGAGTGGAAGTCCCTGTTCGGGCGCCACTTATTTTATGTGGTGGGATTCGGAGTAACCTAACGGCGCACCACGAATAAGAATTTTTCTTTTGTTTAAGAACTCCACGAAACCAGGCTGCTTACCTTGAAGGGTTGTTGGATCCAGGCTCGCTGCCCAGACCTCCGATTCCACGACTGCTGGCTCCTGCCACCAACAGTTTCTTACTTGCCAGAATAGCTTCCTTCTGTTAGTGGTTCACTATCTCCGGCATCCCCTTCCTAACAGAACTTAAAGTTCCCTTGGTCCAATAACGGTCTTCAGCCTCAGACAAATCCAGCCTGACTTTAGTTTCCTCTGTTATGTTCTTTATTTTCTCTTGTCAAATTACCCTCTTAAACTATATTTTTTATTATTTATATTTCCACACATGCGCCAATTGGTTCCCTCCACTTCTCAAAACTCGAGTTTTGACACACACGCCGACACTTTTAAACCTCAGAAGCGTCTCTTTTACTAAATTTGTTTATTCTTCTTTCATTATTTGTTTGTTTGTTAAATATTAACAATTTTGTACTTTATTATTCATTTACTAACAGGGTTTAACAAGCGACTGTCCAACTCTCACTCTTTTTCCCATACTAATTTAATAAAACTGTTTTATTCCTCATTCCTTGTTTACAAGTTTAACATTTCTTTATATAACTTATTGTTTAGTCTTTTCATTCATTAAAATATTAACATTAACATATCTTATAACATTATTTCTTTATTTATTTGTTTGCTAATATTAATAATTTAGTACTTAATGTTTATTATTTATTATCTTAATGCTTAATAGTTTACTACTATCTTTCTAATTTCTTATAACAGTTATCATTCTTATTCATTATTTGTTTGCTGGAAAGAGAGAGAGAACCATTAAAATCCTTTCTATAACAAATATTTCATTCAAAAATCAAAGAAATTTAATATATAAATAATAATAATCAAGGCCAGGGGGAAAGGGCTGAGAACTAAAAGGGGAAAGGGTTCACCCTCCACAACATCACATTCCATGACCTTCCTTGGAAACGTCAAAGTCACACTAGTCACAGTGTCTTGATGGTGAGAACATCCAGGACGAGGCTGATGGTAATCCATGTCCTCTGTGTTAGCGTCGTTGTCAGTTGAGTCACCCCAGGTAATGTCATCCACATGAACAACTGCCTCTTGTTCTGCTGCAGCTGTAAAATAGTACAACATGTTAAGACAGTAATTGTTAAGTACATGCTAAATATCGCAATGGAGTAAAACTTAAAACTTTTTGTGACGTTCAAAGTAATTAGTTTTACCGTGTTCTTGTCTATGCTGCAGTCTTTCATTCCTCGCTGCTTGCTGCAGGGATCTTGTCTCAAAAATCTTGTCATGACCAGACATATGACCTTTCCTCTCAGTCTTTTGGTCTTCGTAGAACCTGATATCCTCATCTTTCTTCTCTCTGGATAACAGTCTGTTGTTCTGTATTTCCTGGATTGCATCTGGAGCTCCTATATCGAACAGGCTGTCTAATTCCAGCACAAATGCTCCTCTTTTTCCTCCAGGGTTACTTGCTCTTCCTTTGCTTTTCACCAGAGCACGATGTTTCTCATGTAGTTTCATGAAGAGCTTCATTGCGTTGTACTTGGTCATTGTCTTGATCCTAGCCATCTGCCAGAATGGGATGATAGATTCAACTGTTTCATATGCAAGGTCTTGAACCATGGGCCTCCCTGCATTTTCCGGTAAATTCTGAAGATTAAGGAAATACTGGAACGCCTGTCTGTTGGTGGGAAGCTGGGAACCACTGATAAAAGCTGAAGGGTATCCAACCAGGAAAGTTTCAGTGAGAGATCTGGTAGATGGCCCAGTTGACACCTGCCTGTGGACAGTACGTGGAGGTTCTGAGATATCAACTGTGCGCCGACGGAGCTCCCTCAGCTCCTTGCTTAATGCCATTGTGAAGTTGTAACTTGTAGATGGTTTTCTAGATTCTGATTGAGTTTCTGTTGTTTCCTGAAAAATGATAGATAATTATTATTATTATTATTATTATTATTATTTATTAATTTTATGCTCTTTCATTTGATACCTAATTTGTTGCTCTATCTTGTTTAGATCAAAAGTTAAAGTGCAAAACATAATTCAAGGGACCCTGGAATTGGCGCTTTGGCCGATTTCAAGGCAGAAAATTTAAAGCTCCATGCGGCAATGCTTCCCAACATCCTAGGTCAAAATAGTTGTGATTTTCGGCTTTTTCAGGTCAAAAAGCATGGGAAAATGTACAGAAACCTATGAAAATAAGAAAAAGTTGATTTTTGAACAGGCCTAACAGGACATATGCATGGGTCAATCAGATATTTGGAAATGTTTTTAGGGCAAACTCTTCAGTGGGATATTTGTCTTCAGCATCTAAATGAATTGCCACTTAGACACATCTTCATAACTTTAGATGGGACAACAAAAAGTCCAGACAAATTTTCTGGCCCTATTGGTTCTCAGCTCAATGGGGATGTGTCAGAATGGAATGTTGTTGTGGACTTCAAATCTATACCTTATCCTGCATTTGTGCTTCTACCAAATGAGGTGGTCAATAATTTATCAACAGACCAATACTATGGATACTGCATCTGCTGGGCAATTATTACTGGTGAAGTGGATGAAGACCTTGCACTCTTAGAAGTTGGCCTGCTAAATCACTCTCGATGGCTCACCTTAGCCTGTAGAATTCTTCGCTTTTATGTTTCACAAAAAAGACCCAGTAAGAACCTCAAAATCATAGTAGAATTCATCATCAAAGTATACTTTCACAGTTGGTTCAATATCAAGGCTAATAAGAGGCTAAGTGATGGGTCAAGAAACCTATTCAATATGATCCAAAGAGTAAATAAATTCCCTGACAGGAAAATTAGAGAAATTTGTTATGACGTATTAAACAATAACAGCTATTTTGCTCATGGTGAAAATATTTTAGTTGGAATGCTGGCTGATGGAGGTGAGGAGGTGTGCCGTCAATAAAGTTCTGTGTCTGAGGGGAGTTATAGAGGATTTTGATGATGAATCTGGTAGTAGCAATGATTTTGCAGGTGGAATAATTGAAAGTGATGATGAGAATGAAGAGGATCATGAAGGTGGTACTGATGAATATCCTGCTATAGATGAGAATGTTAGGGTCTTTAGAAAGCCAATCATCAATTTCAAAGCTTCTGCATACCACAAGCTGTCTGCTATGTCCCAATGGGAAACTGTTCTGCCTGTATTAAAAGAATTCAGTAATGATGAACTGCGTGATATCATTAATACCGCATTGAAACTGGATCACGAGTGCCACAGTCAGAATGTTGAAAGGCACATCAAGCTTGTCACTGAAGCATCCTTGGCTGTTGTAGGTCATGAGCGTAGAGATGGTCTTATTAGAAACAAAATTAGATCACGTAAATTAATGAAAGATTTTGTGTCTAAAAAATATTTTAAGTTCTAGATTATTATTTATCATGCTAAAATATGACAAAATGACAATTTGTTAATTGTATAATTTAATGTTTGGCATTTTGGAATGTCAAAAAGCATTTTCAATGAATTTAAAATGGCTGATTTTGATTGATTTTGATTGCTGATTGAAAACCACTGATACATGTCAATTTGCAGCTTGAGAATGTTTTATTGTGTTGACATTCAGTTGAAAGGGGGTCAATGGGCCCAAAAAATTAGTTTTTCTAAAATAACTCAAAAACTAAAGGTTTTATGAAAAATACCACTCTTAATAATTTGTTCTAAATCAAATTCTGCATCTTTTGCTATGCAAACCATCTCTCTAGTATGTTCAGAAGAAGAGATATTGCCATTTTCCTGATTTTGCTAGTGCGGCATTAGATGTTTTTACAAAAACGGGGGTGGCTGGACACACGTTGGTGGCCACCAATTATTTTTTTCAGGAATCTTATTTTTATATCAAAAGCCAACTGTTAGTCACTGATAAATTAAAATAAAAAAAAAATTATAGTTTCAGCCCGGCCTAAAAGTAACCAAGGAATTGGATGCTTGTGTAGAGAGAATGAATTAGGAAGAGTGAATTGGGGAGTAATGGGGGAAATTAAAGGGGTTGGGAACATCCCAGTACGAGTGTTGGGAGAGGTGCAGATTAAAGTGAAAGTGATGGGGTGTGAAATGGAAGAATGTGTGCTTTGTGGTTGATAAGGAGAGTGAAAAGTATGACATGATTCTGGGGTATGAGTTTTTGAAAAAGAATCAATTGGTGATCCATCCTGCTAGACGTATGATTGAGTGGAAGAATGAGTTGGGTAAGTGTGAATTCTATGTGGGGAGATGTGAATCGGATTGGATGAGGGTAATAAAAGGGTATGAGCCCAGTCACCGTGAGGTGAGAGCATCTGAGAGTGTAAATCTGGAAAAGGGAACCCCAGCATTGGTGCATGTTGAGTGGCCAGTGAGTGATGATAGAAAAAAAAGGCAGGGAAGCATGATTTTTGTGAATGGTATGGATGCATCGTATAAAGTGAAAAGAGTTGGACATGTGTATGATGGTATAATTGATGAGAGGGTAATTTTTTACTATCAGTCTGGTCTCTGGAAACTGAAAATAAAGTTTACCATAAGACTCTTACATTTTTTTAAACAACTTTTATTAAGTACAATATGAAGGCAAATGCCGATTAAAGCTATAAAATTAATGTTAATAAAATTTTTTTTGAGCGATAAAATCGCGGATCATGTTTTTGGGAGTGATAAAATGGCTGATCTCACAAAGGTTAGGAAGGTACCGCTAACAAAATTGGGTGGTTTGACCTGAACTCATAAGATTTTAGTGTCATGATGGCGTCGGTTTGCGATGGTTGTAATTATTCAGTGTGTTAAACTTCATGCAAATTTTTTGGTGATGAAGAGGCTGCATTTAATTTTTATGTAGAACACGGTGTATTGCTAAAAGAATTTATTTGCCCTAAGAAAAACAAGGAAGATAGTGTTTGTGGTAATAAGTGTGTGTGCGATAAAAACAGAAAAGCATTTCGTTGCCATAGGTCGGTGCGTGATAAGAAACGGAGAAGGGGAACACGCAAGGTTAGGTAGGTTAGGTTAGGTTAGGTTAGGTTAGGTTAGGTTAGTAGTGTTTAGTTTTACGGTATATATAATATATACAGTGAATGGATCTTTTTCGTTTGACTGCTGCCATTGAAACATAAGAGGTGAGTGCCCCCAGCCTTCTTTACTTAGCCTTAAAAGGCTAACTAACGAAAATATCATGACCTAACCTAACCAATCGTTAGGTCAACTGTACGACCTTGACGATTGGTTAGGTTAGGTCGTGATATTTTTGTTAGTTAGCCTTATAAAGCTAACTAAAGAAGGCTGGAGTTTAATTATGTTTCAATGGCGGCAGTCAAACGGAAAAGATCCCAGTGAATATATACAGTGTTCGTTTTACTACATATATATAAATGTATATATATACCTTTTAGGTCACTCATGTTGGCTGTTTCTACAATTTCCATAATTTATATATCAATGGATTCGTTTTTACATCGCGAATGCGCCCTAGATAGTCTCTACTGAAGGAATTACCCGCATTTTAGGGTATTTTTTCACACTTATACCCCAAAACAAACTTCGTGTCCTAACTTAGTTTTGGGCCAGTTCCCTCACTTGAGACTATCCAAATCGCATTCCTGGTGTAATAACGAATCCATTGATCTATAAATTATGGGAATTGAAGAGACCGGAGTGATAGTAAAAAATTACCAATGAGAGTAACCCATGGATTTGTGTGCAAGCTAGGGAAGATGGGGGTGCACAGCGAAAGAGAATAAATGAGAGGGGTGTGATAGTGAAACGGGGGCGCGATGCCGGTAAGTGTATCTATGTAAAGATGCGTTTGCGTTACTCACCTACCGGATACTCTGTTAGTGGGGTCACGGCAGCTGCGGCTGGTTGCGGAGATGGGAGATTTAGCTGCCAGTGAGAACCACCCAGAGGGCCTTAATAAAAATCATTTGACTCCAGCACCACCTGCACTGCTAAGAATGAGAGAAATGAGGTGAGCAAGTTACCAATTTTAGTGTGGTTGAGATTATGTCAGATAGGCAGCTCCTACCAATCTGAAACTGGGTTCTCACCTTTAAGATCTCTGGAGCATAGCCAGTCTGCCTCTTTTAACGACTTACTCTTCGGCTTATGGTGGCAGGATTTAAGAAAAGTAAAATGTCCTTTGCTTAATTTAATCAACGAAACAATAATAACACTTACAAGGTTAACTGCATCAGCAGGCAAGTTTTTACAGGTAACTAAAGAAGATCTGAACAATTTTATTGATCATACACCAATGTGTATTCAGAACCAACTAAGCACTTGAAAAAAATTATTACTACAAAACAAAAGAAACAAACATCATTAGTCCCATACCACACACAAAAATGTCAACATAAAATAAAACCATTAAATTATTGGCCATCACCAGCCCATTACCACACAAAGGAGACAAGACTTACAGAAAAAAATAACACATAACTAATGCAAAAAAACAAAGAATATTAGTTACTAGGGTAAGGTCAATGAGTGTTACCCAAATTGTATAAACCTGATAAGTCCCAGATGTGTCATTTTAAACTCCACTTCATCTCACAATCATTAAATGTATTCTTGGCTCAATCAGTACACACAAAAGCAATGTTTATAACAAAAAAAATTATGTGAACACTGGCTTCGGCATTTGTGCAGGCATTGGGGAAGAAAAAGCTTTGTCCAAATTCACTTCAATAAGCAAATGTCCCAGCCAAAAACAAATCCCTGATAAAGAAAAAAAAACCAACAACATTTAGAGATTATCCCCCTAGCACTGTCATCAGTGGACTCACAGGAATCCATGAGTGCAATGATGCCAGAAAAGGGAGCAAAACTGACAATGATAATTAATGGTCTAAAATTTTGGGATATGTATTTGCATTAATATGTTGCTCATAAGGCAGTTAAAAGTACAATTTAGTTCACAGCCTGAGAAAGCTCAAAATCCATTGTGATGCATATTGATAACTGAAGTTAGGTTTTTCAACACAGTCTTTATAAAGGAAATCAGGCATTCAGAAATGATTATGATATTTACATGATAATTTTAAGTGATCCAAATATGTGAGACATGGTTCTTATAGCTAATGGTTAAGCAATACAAAACACCAATGGTAAAAACAAGACTGGATCACCTACCACACCATCAAGGAGAAGTGAGATGCTTTCCCATCTCTTGAAATGGACATATGATTGCCTCAAGCTGCTTCTTGTTCTCTATACTGAGAGAGTTTCAAGCTTTTATACTGAGGCATATGATTGCCTCAGTTTTTTAACATTCTCTATATTGAGAGAATTTTAAATCTGTTATTATCAATTAAAAAGAGAAGAAAAACATTTTTAGTTAACCATACCATCTCACTAGGGAGAGCGTATACAGTGATTGAGGAATTATGTGAGGAGGGAGAAAATGGAATACAAATGGATGAACGAGGGCAAGAATGTGGGGAGGAATGGATGACTGAACAAATCAGAAAGGAGGTGATTGTTGGCAAACAGTTGAGTGAGAGTGAGCGAATGCAGGTGTGGCAGTTGGCAGGGGAGAAAAGGAGCGTATTGGCCCGAGGAGATGATGATCTCTGTTTAACAAAACTACCTCCCTTCAGGATCCAGTTAACGGATGAGACTCCGATCTACCAAAGGCCAAGATGGTTCTCCCCACCAGTAATGAATGAGATAGAAGAGCAGTGTGAGGAATTAGAGAAAATGGGAGTGATTGAACAGAGCACAAGTCCGTAGAATAGTGCCTGTGCGGAAACCTGATGGAAGGATTCACTTGTGTGTAGACTATCAAATGGTGAACAAAAGGACAGTGAAAGACAGGTTTCTGATGTGCTTGATAAATGAAAGTGTATACTCTTTGCATGGAAAGAGGGTGTTTAGTAAATTGGACCTATTGAGGGGATATTACCAGATGCCAGTTGAGCCAGAGTCTCGTCCCATAACTGCTTTCTCCACAGCCAGGAATCATTATATGTTCTGTGCTCTCTCGTTTGGACTTACAGCTGCACCTGCTGCATTTCAGAGAGCAATGAATCGTGTTCTTGGTAAGTTTGCAAGGGAAAATGTCATCTGTTTTATAGATGACATTTTGATTATGACAGAGATGTTTGAGGAGCACCTGAAGATAATGAGAGAGGTACTGCAAGTGTTGGATGAAGTCGGACTATGAGTAAAACCAAGTAAGTGAGAGTGGTTCAGGGAAAGTGTGGCATTTCTGGGGCACAAGGTGAGTTCGAGTGGTATATGAAAGAGTGGGGAGTATATGGAAAAAGTCAGGGAGTTCCCGAAACCTCGGACAGTTCGTGAACTTAAGTCTTTTCTGGGTCATTCTCTGTCAGATCAACCAAAAAAAATTGAAATTAACACCCTCATCTCTCATATTTTGCTGAAATTTGGTTTATAGGGAGTTTGTGAGCCCTGAATCCATTTCTGAAATTATAAGGTCAATCCGACCAACGGTTCAAGAGATATGACCTCGGGCAATTTGAGGTCACTCGCGAGGTTACTAACATTTGGCGAGCCATAACTTGGGTAATAATTGTCATAATTATATGAAAGTATATATATTTAGAATCAGAAAACGACAAGGAATCCAAATATGCAAGATATAGAACTCTAGGTTGAAAAATAAAAAAGTTACAGTGGAACCAAAATTTGAGGTCACGATTTGACCTCTGGGGTATCAAATGAGAATTTTTTTTTTTAAATGTAAAAAATGAAGGCATAGGCATTGGCTATTAGAATCAGCAAAAAAAAGTTTGTTTATGTTAGTATTTTTCATGTAACTAACATATAAGTGAACACCATATTCATAAGTTGTGCGTCAATTCTACCTATTTTTTCACACTTAAGCTCTTAATTTGACCTATAGAAATTAAAATTACATTTTTTATAGATATAAAAAACAAAGTCAGAGTTCTTGACTAATAGAAACAATCATAAAAAGTTTGTTTATGTTGGTACTTTTCATGTAACTAACTTATAAGTGAATACCATATTTATAAATTGCTTGTCATTTCAAGGAATTTTTATATCTTAGCTATCAATTTGACCTCAAGCTCCAAGAATTTAATAAAAATTGTATTTCACTGCTAATCTACACTGGCAATAATAGTTATAATAGTGAAAGGGGAAGACTAAGCCCACATGTAGCCTAAACAAACCTGTTGAAACATGTTGCTACTTGTCTAAGTGCAGAATCAACACAGATAGTTGCAAAATTCCTTGTCTACAGGTTAGTACAGTTCCAGCCAGCACTGTGGGTGGCTGGTGGGTATGGTGTTTTAATGAGCCTCAGAGACTATCAAGGCCTAAAATATTAAGTGTGTATAGCTATATATTTTCTAAAAAATATATATTACCTAATTGTAAATCCTATATCTTTACAGATCAAAATACAATGGTTCGGCACTTGAAATACTGCCAGGACCCTATTCAAAAACACAAGAAACGCATAACAATCAATCTTAGAAAAGTGACTGATGTACTTGTTGAAAAATGTACTGGAAGAGTGAAAAAAGACTCATTGTTGTGTGTGAACTGCTGGACACTGATAATGAAAAACCCCACTATACTTAGTACCACTGAAAACAACGAGTCTGAGCAGGATTCAAATGAATCATCTACTATCAGTGGCTTGAGTAACATCTCTTCAATTCAAGATCTGGACAATGACAGTGATTGCTTGATAAAGGAAAATCCTTCAACTTCGGTTGAACCAGTTCTAGCATTTCTGGACCAAACACCAGTTAAAAAAAGTAAGTAATAAATTAATATAATAACTTATACTTTACTACAAGGTCTGTTTGATCTACTATATAGCCAATTATATAGCATTTAAGGTACTATAATTAATATTTAATTACTAATATTCAGGTGTGTGAAACCTTTTTTCTGTTCTTTTCAGAAGGGCTGTCATTAAGCCAGAAAAAGCGCAAGGCTCGTGGTAAGCTATCATCTGCTCAGAAACACCTGAAGGAGAGGCTAGAACTCAGTTATGGTGTTCAAATTACCGAGGAGGTAAGTGATACTTCAAAACCTGAAACTAAATCTGAAAAACATCTAGACAAATTAATGAATGAATTGAAACAGTCATTCCTGGAGAGCAAATGTCACCATCACAAACTACAAATATTGACACTCTCACCATACACAATTGAAAAAACAGCTAGTTTCTTTCAAACTACAACATACATGGTGAAAAGAAGCCGTTCACTTAAATCAGAACATGGAATCCTTCCGAAGATTCCACTAATGAGCAAAGGAAAAGTGATATCTGAAGAACACAAAGATATAGTTAGAAGATTCTATGAGTCAGAAGAGGTTAGTCGTATGTGTCCTGGCCAAAAGGATTGCGTGAAAGTTATCAGTGCTGAAGGTGCAAAAACGATTGGTCCTCGGGAATTTAAGAGAGATGTTTGAACTATATAAAAATGATGAAAAGAATCCCAAAATAGGATTTTCCACATTTGCAAAATTACGGCCATCATATTGTGTGCTTGCCGGTAGTGGTGGGACTCATTCTGTCTGTGTCTGCACATACCATCAAAATCCAAATTGCAGCTGGCTGCATTGGGAGAAAGAGGTCTTTCATACAAGGATCTTATGGATTACAGTGTCTGCAGTACAGAAAGAGAGACTTGCATGATGCAACTTTGCAATGATTGCCCAAGAGAAGAGGGTGTCCTGGATTTTCTTGAGTTACTTGACAGTGTGAAATCAGCTCCAAATGAAATATCTTACAAGCAATGGGTGACTGTTGACCGTTGTACAATGGTTGATAAGGTGGAGCCACTTCATGAATACTTATCATCCCTAAGCATGAAAATATCCCGCATGGTTCGTCATCACTTTGTTGCTCAGCAACAATCACAGTACTTCAAGCAGTTGAAAGAAACACTACCACCTCAGAGTGAGGTAGTTATAGTAGGTGATTTCTCTGAGAATTATTCTTTCATTGTCCAGGATGCTGCCCAAGGGTTTCACTGGGACAATTCACAGTGTACAGTTCACCCTTTTGTCATCTATTATAGATCATCTGCAGACCAGGAACTTAGCCATTTTAGTGTCTGTTTCTTATCTGCATCACTAAAACACAACACTATAATGGTTTACTCATTCATATTGAAGCTTATGACATATGTTAAATTCAGATGCCCACAATTGAAGAAGGTGCACTATTTCTCAGATGGATGTGCTGGCCAATATAAGAACAGATACAACTTCACAAATCTCTGTTACCATGAAGAGGATTTTGGTCTGTCTTGTGAATGGCACTTCTTTGCTACATCCCATGGCAAAAATGCATGTGATGGGATTGGAGGAACAGTGAAAAGAGCTACTGCTCGTGCCAGTTTGCAGAGAACTACAGAGAGGCAAATTCTTACACCAGAACACGTGTTTCAGTTTTGTGAAGAAAACTTGAGCAAGAAGATAAATTTTTTCTTTGTAACTACAGCTGATTTGAAAGATGCAGAAGAACGGTTGGAACATCGATTCAAGGATAGTAGGGCTATTCCTGGAACTCAGAAATATCATAGATTTGTTCCCCTAAACAAGGAAGAACTGATGGTGTATCCCATTTCAAGTGGCATTGGAGAAAAGAAAAGAATAAGGAAAAGTCATTTTACTAATGAACCTGCAATGCTTGGTAACCTAAAATGTGTCAAACCAGGAGAGTATGTTGGCTGCATTTATGACATGCAAGTTTGGTATGGAATTGTGGAGGAATATTGTGAAGAGTTTGATGATTTCACTGTGAACTTTCTACATCCCTCTGGGTCATCAGGATCAAGTGCATATTATTATCCATCAAACAAGGATTCATGTGCAGTGCCAGGACATCATATATTAACTGTAATGAGTTGTCCTACCCTAAGAGGAGGCAGCAGAATTCAATACATTTTTCCACAAAAAGAAATTGATGAGAGCATCGAGCATGCAAAAATTGTATTAGGCTAGCACATGAATCCTCTAAGTAGGTCTTCCCCTTTCACTATTATAACTATTATTGCCAGTGTAGATTAGCAGTGAAATACAATTTTACATTTTTTGCCTTTGTTTTTATATCTATAAAAAAATGTAATTTTAATTTCTATAGGTCAAATTATGAGCTTAAGTGTGAAAAAATAGGTAGAATTGACGCACAACTTATGAATATGGTGTTCACTTATATGTTAGTTACATGAAAAATACTAACATAAACAAACTTTTTTTTGCTGATTCTAATAGCCAATGCCTATGCCTTCATTTTTTACATTTAAAAAAAAAA
Source organism: Bathynomus jamesi (assembly GCA_023014485.1). Taxonomy (NCBI): domain Eukaryota; kingdom Metazoa; phylum Arthropoda; class Malacostraca; order Isopoda; family Cirolanidae; genus Bathynomus; species Bathynomus jamesi. The sequence continues at coordinate 295,698 of JAJOZX010004903.1, forward strand.
TTCTCATTTGATACCCCAGAGGTCAAATCGTGACCTCAAATTTTGGTTACAGTGTAACTTTTTTATTTTTCAACCTAGAGTTCTAAAACTTGCATATTTGGATTCCTTGTCGTTTTCTGATTCTAAATATATATACTTTTATATAATTGTGACCATTATTACCCAAGTTATGGGTCGCCAAATGTTAGTGACCTCGCAAGTGACCTCAAATTTCCCGAAGTCATATCTCTTGAACCGTTGGTCGGATTGACCTTATAATTTCAGAAATGGATTCAGGGCCCACAAACTCCCTATAAACCAAATTTCAGCAAAATCTGAGAGATGAGGGTGTTAGGCACTGGTTGATCTGACAGAGAATGACCCTTCTGGGACTTGTAGAGTTTCAGAGGAAATTTATAGTGGGCTGCTCTTGGATTTCGAAACCCCTGACCGAAGTGACTGGAATGAAAGGTAGTACTCAGTTGGTGTGGACAGAGAAGATGAATGAAGCGTTTGAGCAATTGAGAGTGGAAGCAGTGAAAGATGTGGAGTTGGCTTATCCTGACCTGAGTGAAGGAGCGAGTTTGCTAGAATTGTATGCAGATGCGAGTGGATTTTGTATGGGCGGGTGCTTGTGCCAGTTGCAGGGAGAGGAAGGACAGGAAGGAAGGAGAGTAATTGGGTATGTATCTAAAGCATTCAGTAAGGCAGAGCAAAAGTACAGTACAATTGAGAGAGAACTTGCGGCAATGAGGTTTTGTGTGAAAGCTTTCAAGTCATTTTTGTATGGAATGAAATTTATTTTAAAGACTGATCATCAGCCCTTGGTATATATGGAGAGAATGAAAGTTGTGGATGGAAGAATTGCTAGAACTTTGCTTGAGTTGAGTGAGTTTGATTATAAGATTGAGTATGTGCCAGGGGAGAGGAATTGTATGGCTGACCTTATGTCAAGAATACCTGGGGTGAATGAAAGGTGTGAGAAAGAGGTGGTCGACCCTGAGTATTTGCCAGTGGGAATAGTAAAGTTGCATGAAAGTAGAGGGGGTGGTGACAGTTTGTTTGAAAGTGTATGGTATGGGTTGAAAGATTTGAAATTGGATGGGTTAAAAATGAGAATACCAGGGAGTGTGAATGAATTGTGGACCTTGGTTATGAATGAAGCGATTAAGAAACCAGAAAGGATGGGTGTTTGTAAGGTCCGCAATTATGTACGTGAGCTGAAAGCCATGGGGAGCCTGGGTATTTTTCCTTTTCAAGAGGTCCTCATGGTGGTCAGCTCATTGTTTAGTGTTGAAGTGTATGTGCATTATGGTAATGATCATCCGATTGTGTATAAAGATGAAAGGATCAAGGAGAAACGAGCCCTGATTTTGCATTTGCAGTGTATTAGTGGTGTACATTACAATTGGGTGAGTGAAAGGAAGAGGTATAAAAGCATAGTGCCAGGTAAAAATTTGGAAAGGGTTTTGGATGAAGTTAGAGCTGCACAGAGAGAGTCAGAGGGAGAGGGGGTTGTATGGAAGTAGGTATGTTAGAGTAGGGTGTGTCAAATTTTTCAACTTTCAAATTCCAAATATGAGGGGTGCTAAAAAGTTGCAGCATGACTTAGGAATTCTAAAGATATTTTTGTTAATTTAATATAATTTAGTTTTGCTTGGTAAGAAGCTACATAAAAATAGTGACTTTTTTGACTTTTTTGTGGAATTATATAATAATTATTATATTAATAATTATATATGCTGTATATATAATGCACTGCTGTTTATGCTTATTTCACAGGTTGAAACATATTCATCAGTGTGCTGAAGATTACTTGTCTGTCAGTGCTACCATCCTAACCAGTGGGAATTGACCTACAATGGCTTCTAAAAGGAGGACAAGACTGGGGACATTCACACATATGAGCAACCTGGTAGAGAGTTGTTGCCCTCTGAACTCCCAACTCTGCGAGACATTCTGAAATATGGGCTACTGCTAAGAGAACAAAGTGGTGAGGATGTGAGAAACTACCCAGCAGTCCCAGCAGCCAGTCTTGCAAAGGACATTTACCCTAAAGTGCTTGAAAAGTGGGAACGAGCAAACAGTTCTTTTGTAGCCCCCATTGTAAATTCACGAGTCACAATCTTAAACAAGATCCAAGAGAGCTGGGAGCAGGCCAAAAACATATCTCTTGGGAGAGGAAAGCTACATGTCAAAGAGGCTTTCATTACAAAACTTAACAAGCTTTTTGACATCCTCAGTTGCGAGTGTAAAATTGTTCTCTGCTCTGAATTTGGCTGCCTTGCAGATGCTGGTTGCAAAAACGAAACTCACATTAACTGTACATGCCCTAGGGAGATGAAGATCCCTGTGAAGGAACTTGCTTTCATTAAAGGTCAGAGAGACAAGTCTGGTTCTATTGGACCATATCAGATTGGCTTGCCAGATCAACCTGAGCACAACAGACAAGTCAAAAAGCAGAAGTGGCAAGAAGACGAAAGAAGAAGGCTTGCTGAATATAAGCAGACAAGTAAGCAGGATGTTTCAATGCCATCAAATGAAATAATTTTCTCTGATGATGAAAATGAAGAACAAATAGCTGATGCTCAAGATGGAAAGGATGGAAGTTATGAAGTGACATTAGAAATACCAAGCACATCTTCAACTTCCAATAAAAAGCCAGAGTACAACACATTAGAAATAGCTAATGTTGCTATGCATAGCATCAGATATGGTGTTGGCCTGCGTGCCACAGCTGCCATCACCACTGCTGCCTTTATGGATGCTGGCTTGATCACTGAAGAAGACAAGAGACTTGTAGTTGATCACAATAAAGTCAAGAGGGCCCAAGAAAAAGTTATGAGATCCCTGGATCATGAATTTGATGATCTTTGTAAGAAGGGTGAAATTGACTGCTTCTTCTTTGACAGCCGTTAAGATACAACTAAAGTTATGCTGAAAGCAGACAATTTAGATCGTCAGTTCCCCAGCATCATCAAAGAAGAGCATTATTCTGTGTGCAGTGAGCCAGGTGGAAGATATCTCTACCACTTCACTCCTGAGAAAGGCTCAATGAGAAAAAAACCTGCTGAAGTTATTGCTGATAATCTTGTAGATTTCATGAAGAAGAAGGGCATTGATAAAAGCCTGCAGGCCATTGGAGGTGATTCTACAAATGTTAACACTGGCTGGGAGGGTGGTTCCATGCATTAGGTAGAGGTCAAGCTTTGTCGTAAGCTGATCTGGTTGGTTTGTGCCCTCCACACTAACGAGTTACCCCTGCGACACTTGATCACAGCACTAGATGGGAAGACCTTGTCTAACAACAAGTGGACAGGTAACATTGGCAAGATGCTAGACACTGCAACCGAACTTGAAATTGATCCTTCATTCACCAAACTCAATTGGAGAGCCTCTTACTTCACTGAGTGACAATGTCGTAAAGGATCTCTCTACTGATCAAGCGTACGGGTATAGGATCACACAGGCCATAAGGACAGGAGAACTTCCCACAGATCTGGCCCTTCTTGAAATTGGTCCAGTGAGCCATTCAAGGTGGTTGACAACAGCAAACAGGCTTTGTCGCATATGGGTTTCAAAACATGGCCTTAAAGGCAAAACCCTCAACAACTTAAGACTGATAGTGGAATACATTGTTGGTGTGTACTACCCCTGTTGGTTCAACATCAAAGTAAAACACTCTTGGGTGGAAGGTCCACGCCACATCTTGTTTCAGCTGCGGCTAGTTAGGCTGCAAAAGAAGGCTGTAGTGGATGCTGTTTTGCCAACCATCAAGCGCTCAGCATGGTATGCATTCAGCGAAATGATAATCCAGACACACTTGTGCTCAGATGACAGTGAGGAGAGGAGAGCTGGTGTCCAAAAGATTGTTGACATGAGGGGTGGAGATGATGACACACTTGGAGATCTTTCTGTACGTCCCAGGAAGACACCTTCCATCAACCCCAGTGCTTCTTCCGTGTTGGAGCTGACTAGTGATGTGAGTCATTTTTTATTGTGTCATTTTTTTTGTTTAAAACGAAGGTAGTCTGTTTTTTGTTTTTTTTGTTTTTTATTGTTTTAAACTTATTCCATATTTTTCTTCCTTTAATCTAATAAGTATATTAGTATTACCTATAATTTACTATACTACCATGCTTATACGGTTATACCTAGTATATATAGTCATCTTTTAGAAAAATTGAATCACGCAAAAAGTATATAATAGAAAGGAAAAACAAACCCTCATTTTTATATATATATATATTTTTTAACTAGAACATAAAACATTCTTCCTCGTTTCAAACAATATACATAATTGTGATTGGCAAGAGTACCAGTATATATATTCCAGATAGAAAAGGAAAATATTCACCTTTTTTTGAACCTTTTTGTTAACCTAATGTTGTTTAACCTTCATTTCCATGGAAGAATCATCACTAGATTGGGTAGAGCATATATGCTAGTTTCAATATCACAGGTACTGGTATAATATACATAATAAAAAATACATAATACTGGTATAAAACAATATATAAAATTGTGATTGGCAAGAATACCAGTGTGTATATATATATATATATTCCAAATAGAAAAATAAAAAAATAAAAATATTCATCTCTTTCTTTAACCTTTGTGTTAACCTAATGCTGTTTAACTTTCATTATCTGATTCTATTTCCATTGAAGAATCATTATCACTAGATTGATTAGAGCATATAGTTTCAATATCACAGGTACTGGTACTTATTGCAGATTTGGATATTGACGAAGCCAATGTAGCACCATGTTTTACTTCTTTCTTGGAATTTTGCATTTTGGGATATAAATACTAGCCTTGCTGCTCTGTCTGTGCTTAATCAGTTTCTTTTGGCTGTATGGATATTACTGTACATGTGCTAAATGATCTCGGAGGTAATGAAAGGGCGAAATAGAGGTGTATGAGTTTGTGTAGGTATATATGTGAGTATGCGTGCGTATGTATCTGGAATTCTGTATGTATGCGTATGTATGGGTATATAATAGATATAAATATGTGTATATAAGTATTTATGTATATATATGTATATGGGTGTATGTGTATGTATATATATATGGATGGTCTCGGGGGGGGGGGGGAATATGTCATTGCGGGTCTAAAGGATAGTTAAGTGGGAGATTCAAAATCCGAGGCATGGATGGGAGAGTCCTGGAAAGGTTGGACAATGGGCAGTCAGCTCCCAGCCAGTGTTCTCGCAAGTTTAATGGATCTCAAGATACAAGACTTTCAGAGCAAGAAAGAGGCCAGTTTTTTTCTGTAAATAGGCTGAAAAGGACATTCTATACTGGTACCATATGGCCTATTTTATTATTTATTTATTTATTTTTATAATATATATCATTGCAAAAGTATACCTTATAATTAAATTGGCAATATCTATATTAATTATTAAAAAAAACAAAAAAAACAATAAAAAACAATAAAAAACAAAAAAATGACAAAAAAAAAACATGGACATAAAAAAAATGGTTTTTTAACATCACTAGAGCTGACAGACTGGTCTGACGGGGTATTTGAACCTCCTTTGACATGTAAACTGACTACAGCGGAAGTAAAGAAGTTCTTTGACAAGCCTATGCAAGTTCCACAGTGGCCCTCTCATGCTCAGTCAATAGAGAGGTGTGTGAAACAAGTCACAGAGGCAGCAGGCAGGGTGTGTATACATGAGAAACGTGAGGGCTATATCAGAGGCCAAGTTCTAAGCAAGTTGGTGGCTGATGTCCAAGAACGAATCAAAGCAAGACTTGATGAAACTTGTTGTTTAAATATTTTTTTTTTACTGATGTCATTACTTTCTAATGTTGTTTTATGATTACTAGGATATGTTTTATGCAGAGAAACTAAAATTTTTATAGCATAACCTGACATTTTGAGAAGCTAAAATTAATAAATGTTATTTTCCGAGAGCAATTTATGTGCTTTTTAATCAAACGTAGATTTACCAAGCTAAGTGTTGAGCAATCACAAAAATAATAGCAGATTTGAATTCTTCACATCCAAAAACATATTTTTAAAACCCCTTAGTGAAGGAATTGGCAAAAATTAATTTTCACCTCCCAAATTGACACACCCTAATGTTAGAGGGGCCATGGATGATACGTGACTGTGTGGATGAGGTAGAGCTCAGCCCTTCTGTGGTACCTGTAAGGGTTCCAGAAGGTCCTATTGAGCTCTACAGGGGTCTTGTGGATACAGGTGCCCAAATCAGTCTGGTGAATGAGCAAGTGTTGTGTGATTTAGATGAAGAGAATGTGCCTGTATCCCGAGAAAGAGTGGGTGTGAGAATACATGGTATAGGAGGGGGAACAGTCACGTCACATGAAGCTGTGCAGTTGAGGGTGGGATTAGGTGCATGTAAAGAGGTATGGGAGCACAAGTTCATAGTCTTGAAAGGGGAATCAAGGCCTTGGGATTTTCTACTGGGAATTGATTTCCTTGAGAATATGAACTTGAGTGTGGATGTTGGTCAGGGCTCAGTAATGAGAGAAGGAGAGCATGTGGTCAGTATGGGAATGTTTCTGAGCACAGGTATAGATGCTGTGTTAGTGGGAGCAATTGAGTTAGAGGTGGAAGACCAGTGTGAAGTGTTGAGAGATGAAGATATTTTAGATATGCAAGATGGAGATGAGGTGATATGCAAGTTCAGAGAATATGTGTATAATGGTACAGATGTGAGAGAGTGGTCAAAAGAGGTGGAAGAGTATAAAAGGTATGCAAAAAAGTTGGCTGTATGGATGGGAGTGCTATATTATATGAGGGTAAATAAGGTGGGTGAGACAGTATGTGTGCCAGTGATGACATTTGAGGGTATGGTTGGATTGGTGATTATTACACATAGGATGTATGGGCATGTGGGAAAAAACAAGTTATGGGAATTGATGAAAGGAATGGTTTTCCACCCTAGGCTGGGACTGGTTGTTGCAGAAGTGGCAACTACTTGTGAGAGTTGCCAAAAGCGAAAATACCAGTCCCAGTATAGCTGCCCCCCAGTGCGAAAGATTGAAGTGAAAGAACCCTGGGGTCATTCTCTGTCAGATCAACCAGTGCCTAACACCCTCATCTCTCAGATTTTGCTGAAATTTGGTTTATAGGGAGTTTGTGGGCCCTGAATCCATTTCTGAAATTATAAGGTCAATCCGACCAACGGTTCAAGAGATATGACCTCGGGAAATTTGAGGTCACTAACATTTGGCGACCCATAACTTGGGTAATAATGGTCACAATTATATAAAAGTATATATATTTAGAATCAGAAAATGACAAGCAATCCAAATATGCAAGTTTTAGAACTCTAGGTTGAAAAATAAAAAAGTTACACTGTAACCAAAATTTGAGGTCACGATTTGACCTCTGGGGTATCAAATGAGAATTTTTTTTTTAAATGTAAAAAATGAAGGCATAGGCATTGGCTATTAGAATCAGCAAAAAAAAGTTTGTTTATGTTAGTATTTTTCATGTAACTAACATATAAGTGAACACCATATTCATAAGTTGTGCGTCAATTCTACCTATTTTTTCACACTTAAGCTCATAATTTGACCTATAGAAATTAAAATTACATTTTTTTATAGATATAAAAACAAAGGCAAAAAATGTAAAATTGTATTTCACTGCTAATCTACACTGGCAATAATAGTTATAATAGTGAAAGGGGAAGACCTACTTAGAGGATTCATGTGCTAGCCTAATACAATTTTTGCATGCTCGATGCTCTCATCAATTTCTTTTTGTGGAAAAATGTATTGAATTCTGCTGCCTCCTCTTAGGGTAGGACAACTCATTACAGTTAATATATGATGTCCTGGCACTGCACATGAATCCTTGTTTGATGGATAATAATATGCACTTGATCCTGATGACCCAGAGGGATGTAGAAAGTTCACAGTGAAATCATCAAACTCTTCACAATATTCCTCCACAATTCCATACCAAACTTGCATGTCATAAATGCAGCCAACATACTCTCCTGGTTTGACACATTTTAGGTTACCAAGCATTGCAGGTTCATTAGTAAAATGACTTTTCCTTATTCTTTTCTTTTCTCCAATGCCACTTGAAATGGGATACACCATCAGTTCTTCCTTGTTTAGGGGAACAAATCTATGATATTTCTGAGTTCCAGGAATAGCCCTACTATCCTTGAATCGATGTTCCAACCGTTCTTCTGCATCTTTCAAATCAGCTGTAGTTACAAAGAAAAAATTTATCTTCTTGCTCAAGTTTTCTTCACAAAACTGAAACACGTGTTCTGGTGTAAGAATTTGCCTCTCTGTAGTTCTCTGCAAACTGGCACGAGCAGTAGCTCTTTTCACTGTTCCTCCAATCCCATCACATGCATTTTTGCCATGGGATGTAGCAAAGAAGTGCCATTCACAAGACAGACCAAAATCCTCTTCATGGTAACAGAGATTTGTGAAGTTGTATCTGTTCTTATATTGGCCAGCACATCCATCTGAGAAATAGTGCACCTTCTTCAATTGTGGGCATCTGAATTTAACATATGTCATAAGCTTCAATATGAATGAGTAAACCATTATAGTGTTGTGTTTTAGTGATGCAGATAAGAAACAGACACTAAAATGGGTAAGATCCTGGTCTGCAGATGATCTATAATAGATGACAAAAGGGTGAACTGTACACTGTGAATTGTCCCAGTGAAACCCTTGGGCAGCATCCTGGACAATGAAAGAATAATTCTCAGAGAAATCACCTACTATAACTACCTCGCTCTGAGGTGGTAGTGTTTCTTTCAACTGCTTGAAGTACTGTGATTGTTGCTGAGCAACAAAGTGATGACGAACCATGCAGGATATTTTCATGCTTAGGGATGATAAGTATTCATGAAGTGGCTCCACCTTATCAACCATTGTACAACGGTCAACAGTCACCCATTGCTTGTAAGATATTTCATTTGGAGCTGATTTCACACTGTCAAGTAACTCAAGAAAATCCAGGACACCCTCTTCTCTTGGGCAATCATTGCAAAGTTGCATCATGCAAGTCTCTCTTTCTGTACTGCAGACACTGTAATCCATAAGATCCTTGTATGAAAGACCTCTTTCTCCCAATGCAGCCAGCTGCAATTTTGGATTTTGATGGTATGTGCAGACACAGACAGAATGAGTCCCACCACTACCGGCAAGCACACAATATGATGGCCGTAATTTTGCAAATGTGGAAAATCCTATTTTGGGATTCTTTTCATCATTTTTATATAGTTCAAACATCTCTCTTAAATTCCCGAGGACCAATCGTTTTTGCACCTTCAGCACTGATAATTTTCACGCAATCCTTTTGGCCAGGACACATACGACTAACCTCTTCTGACTCATAGAATCTTCTAACTATATCTTTGTGTTCTTCAGATATCACTTTTCCTTTGCTCATTAGTGGAATCTTCGGAAGGATTCCATGTTCTGATTTAAGTGATTGGCTTCTTTTCACCATGTATGTTGTAGTTTGAAAGAAAAGCTGTTTTTTCAATTGTGTATGGTGAGAGTGTCAATATTTGTAGTTTGTGATGGTGACATTTGCTCTCCAGGAATGACTGTTTCAATTCATTCATTAATTTGTCTAGATGTTTTTCAGATTTAGTTTCAGGTTTGAAGTATCACTTACCTCCTCGGTAATTTGAACACCATAACTGAGTTCTAGCCTCTCCTTCAGGTGTTTCTGAGCAGATGATAGCTTACCACGAGCCTTGCGCTTTTTCTGGCTTAATGACAGCCCTTCTGAAAAGAACAGAAAAAAAGGTTTCACACACCTGAATATTAGTAATTAAATATTAATTATAGTACCTTAAATGCTATATAATTGGCTATATAGTAGATCAAACAGACCTTGTAGTAAAGTATAAGTTATTATATTAATTTATTACTTACTTTTTTTAACTGGTGTTTGGTCCAGAAATGCTAGAACTGGTTCAACTGAAGTTGAAGGATTTTCCTTTATCAAGCAATCACTGTCATTGTCCAGACCATACCATGTATGTTGTAGTTTGAAAGAAACTAGCTGTTTTTTCAATTGTGTATGGTGAGAGTGTCAATATTTGTAGTTTGTGATGGTGACATTTGCTCTCCAGGAATGACTGTTTCAATTCATTCATTAATTTGTCTAGATGTTTTTCAGATTTAGTTTCAGGTTTTGAAGTATCACTTACCTCCTCGGTAATTTGAACACCATAACTGAGTTCTAGCCTCTCCTTCAGGTGTTTCTGAGCAGATGATAGCTTACCACGAGCCTTGCGCTTTTTCTGGCTTAATGACAGCCCTTCTGAAAAGAACAGAAAAAAAGGTTTCACACACCTGAATATTAGTAATTAAATATTAATTATAGTACCTTAAATGCTATATAATTGGCTATATAGTAGATCAAACAGACCTTGTAGTAAAGTATAAGTTATTATATTAATTTATTACTTACTTTTTTAACTGGTGTTTGGTCCAGAAATGCTAGAACTGGTTCAACTGAAGTTGAAGGATTTTCCTTTATCAAGCAATCACTGTCATTGTCCAGATCTTGAATTGAAGAGATGTTACTCAAGCCACTGATAGTAGATGATTCATTTGAATCCTGCTCAGACTCGTTGTTTTCAGTGGTACTAAGTATAGTGGGGTTTTTCATTATCAGTGTCCAGCAGTTCACACACAACAATGAGTCTTTTTTCACTCTTCCAGCACATTTTTCAACAAGTATATCAGTCACTTTTCTAAGATTGATTGTTATGCGTTTCTTGTGTTTTTGAATAGGGTCCTGGCAGTATTTCAAGTGCCGAACCATTGTATTTTGATCTGTAAAGATATAGGATTTACAATTAGGTAATATATATTTTTTAGAAAATATATAGCTATACACACTTAATATTTTAGGCCTTGATAGTCTCTGAGGCTCATTAAAACACCATACCCACCAGCCACCCACAGTGCTGGCTGGAACTGTACTAACCTGTAGACAAGGAATTTTGCAACTATCTGTGTTGATTCTGCACTTAGACAAGTAGCAACATGTTTCAACAGGTTTGTTTAGGCTACATGTGAGCTTAGTCTTCCCCTTTCACTATTATAACTATTATTGCCAGTGTAGATTAGCAGTGAAATACAATTTTTATTAAATTCTTGGAGCTTGAGGTCAAATTGATAGCTAAGATATAAAAATTCCTTGAAATGACAAGCAATTTATAAATATGGTGTTCACTTATAAGTTAGTTACATGAAAAGTACCAACATAAACAAACTTTTTATGATTGTTTCTATTAGTCAAGAACTCTGACTTTGTTTTTTATATCTATAAAAAATGTAATTTTAATTTCTATAGGTCAAATTATGAGCTTAAGTGTGAAAAAATAGGTAGAATTGACGCACAACTTATGAATATGGTGTTCACTTATATGTTAGTTACATGAAAAATACTAACATAAACAAACTTTTTTTGCTGATTCTAATAGCCAATGCCTATGCCTTCATTTTTTACATTTAAAAAAAAAATTCTCATTTGATACCCCAGAGGTCAAATCGTGACCTCAAATTTTGGTTACAGTGTAACTTTTTTATTTTTCAACCTAGAGTTCTAAAACTTGCATATTTGGATTCCTTGTCGTTTTCTGATTCTAAATATATATACTTTTATATAATTATGACAATTATTACCCAAGTTATGGCTCGCCAAATGTTAGTAACCTCGCGAGTGACCTCAAATTGCCCGAGGTCATATCTCTTGAACCGTTGGTCGGATTGACCTTATAATTTCAGAAATGGATTCAGGGCTCACAAACTCCCTATAAACCAAATTTCAGCAAAATATGAGAGATGAGGGTGTTAATTTCAATTTTTTTTGGTTGATCTGACAGAGAATGACCCCCTGGGAGCTTGTGGTGGTTGATATTGTGAGTATGCCGAGAACGAGTAGAGGGAAAGTTGGAATATTAGTAGGGGTCGATCACAAGAGTAAGTTTGTGTATGTTGCTGCATTAGAGAATAAAACAAGTGAGCATGTTGCGAGAGTGCTGAGAGATAGTATGTTGCCAATGATGCTTGGAAGGCTGTGTAAGTGTTTAACAGATAATGGGCCTGAGTTTAGGGGTGCTAGTTTTGAGAGAATGTTGAGTGAGAATGGGATAGAGCATGTTAGAATAACTCAGTATATGTCTGCTTCGAATGGTTTGGCTGAGTGAACAGTGAAAATGATAAGTGAAATGCTGTGTGTATGTACTGAGGAAGGGGCTGAGTGGGATGCTGAGTTGGCAAGAGTTGCCTGGTGCTACAATTCGACATACCACTCAGCCATTCAAACTTCCCCAAGAAGGTATGTGTCTACATTTGGAAGGTTTGTGCAAAAGGATATACGATTAAATGAGAATACGTGTGATAGATGGAGAGAGAGGCTGGTGTGCATTTTCGGTCGTTTGGTGTTGGTGAGCTTGTTTTGAAAGAGGTGCATGAGACTGGAAGAAGGAATGAGTATAAGTTGGCGCAAAAGTTTGAGGGTCCATTTGTGGTGAAAAAGGTATGGGAGAATGGGGTAACGTATGTGATTGAGAGGGAGCAAGAGAATGGACAGTAGGGTGGCCCACTTTTCAATTTTTTTTGAAAAGTATAGGTGATTGTGGTTTTTCCCATTATTTGGCACTATACTAGCACATTGGTACCATTTTTACAAAAATTGATCAATATTTAGGGGTCTCGCATCGACCTTGAAATTACGTTTTTTTTTTTAAATGCGTACTTTTTAACTTTTTACTGAATCAAGATAAATCATTAAGTAGGGATGTTTTCTGAATCCCCTTAATGAGAGAAGTCGTTTGGTGTGCCTGCCAATGTCATACGACTAACGGTTTAAAGGTTGTGCCTGTATACAGGTAATACCAATGTGCTAGCATAGTGCCAAATAATGGGAAAAACCACGATCACCTATACTTTTCAAAAAAATGAGTCACCATACCCGGGTGGAATGTATAATGTATATAGGTAATTAGAAAATGCACTATGCCTGTGCCAGGTACCTAACCTATTTCTTTTTTTGCAGATCATAACATTTTAAAATTCTGTCTGAGTTCCTCATCCTTTGTCATGGACAAATCGATGGCAACCATAACTGGAAGAACTCTTGAAGCTACAAATAGAGAGTCATCAAAAGGAAAGGCGAAAATAACATCGCTACCTTCTCTAAGATCGGCCTCGAAATTTTTTTAGTTGGCCAACCGTCGTCCTCCATCAGTGGTAGCAAATTGCCAACAACACGGCAGGTTTTGCAATACTTCTTCAGTGTTATCCAGTACACTGCTAACAGGAAAGACGCATTCAAAGAAACCGTAAACAACATCTTAAAGTTTTGGAACATGGTCTGCATTAAAACAATCACAAAGCTCAACTGCGAACGGAAGCTAGAGGCATTGTGGAAAGAGTGGCATTTACTCCAAAAGAGCAGAAAACGAGAAACTGACGCCGGAGGAAAACGGCAGAAGTTTTCGGACAGTGTGGACAAGCTGTGGGATATCGGAGCATCTGACGCTGTCGAAGATATAAAGAAGAATCGACTGCTGTCCGACAAGGACAAGAAAGAAGACATTGACTTCTACCTCGATCAACGTGGTCCTCGGGTGGCAATGAAGAAAACATCCTCGCCAGGACTCCTGGCGAGGACGTTTTCTTCCTTCCTGTAGCTTTCTTTTTACAGCGAAAACTTTATCGTTCCCGCTCATCGTTGCCACCCGAGGACCACGTTGATCGAGGTAGAAGTCAATGTCTTCTTTCTTGTCCTTGTCGGACAGCAGTCGATTCTTCTTTATATCTTCGACAGCGTCAGATGCTCCGATATCCCACAGCTTGTCCACACTGTCCGAAAACTTCTGCCGTTTTCCTCCGGCGTCAGTTTCTCATTTTCTGCTCTTTTGGAGTAAGTGCCACTCTTTCCACAATGCCTCTAGCTTCCGTTCGCAGTTGAGCTTTGTGATTGTTTTAATGCGGACCATGTTCCAAAACTTTAAGACGTTGTTTACGGTTTCTTTGAATGCGTCTTTCCTGTTAGCAGTGTACTGGATAACACTGAAGAAGTATTGCAAAACCTGCCGTGTTGTTGGCAATTTGCTACCACTGATGGAGGATGACGGTTGGCCAACTAAAAAAATTTCCGAGGCCGATCTTAGAGAAGGTAGCGATGTTATTTTCACCTTTCCTTTTGATGACTCTCTATTTGTAGCTTCAAGAGTCCTTCCAGTTATGGTTGCCATCGATTTGTCCATGACAAAGGATGAGGAACTCAGACAGAATTTCAAAATGTTATGATCTGCAAAAAAGAAATAGGTTAGGTACCTGGCACAGGCATAGTGCATTTTCTAATTACCTATATACATTATACATTCCGCCCGGGTATGGTGACTCATTTTTTTGAAAAGTATAGGTGATCGTGGTTTTTCCCATTATTTGGCACTATACTAGCACATTGGTATTACCTGTATACAGGCACAACCTTTAAACCGTTAGTCGTATGACATTGGCAGGCACACCAAATGACTTCTCTCATTAAGAGGATTCAGAAAACATCGTTACTTAATGATTTATCTTGATTCAGTAAAAAGTTAAAAAGTACGCATTTAAAAAAAAAAACTAGTAATTTCAAGGTTGATGCGAGACCCCTAAATATTGATCAATTTTTGTAAAAATGGTACGAATGTGCTAGTATAGTGCCAAATAATGGGAAAAACCACGATCACCTATACTTTTAAAAAAAAATTGAAAAGTGGGCCACCCTAATGGACAGTGTGAAAAAGTAAGAGCACATCATCGGCAGTTGCGCAATGGCGAATACCTCCGGAGTACATTGTGTCACCCAATGTATGATAAGTGTGAGAGGATGGAACAAAAGAAAGCGCTAGAAACCAAGAACATGATGGGAATCCAGGGTGAATGGATGGATGCAGATCTGGAGTTCTTGATTGTGTCAAAGCAGGCGAAAAGGAAGAAAAAGGTGAGAAGAAAGGGGATGAAAGGTGAGAAAGCCAGGCAGATAGGTGAAGTACATGAGCTGAAGGATTCCCAGTTGGACTCTGGAACAGCTGCAGTTGAGGCGGAGTTAGAATGGGATGTTCGGGACTTTGGTGGTTCATGGTGCCAGCCTGGTCCATCCGGGGAATTCTCGTTTGAGGGTTTTGGGGTCCCATACCTCGAGGGCCTTTCTTTTCTGGGATTTTCTGAAGTGGAAAGATTGTGTCAGGGAGGGGGCATTAAGAGTGTGGGATTTGCAATTCTTGAGAGTGAAAGGAAAAATGTATGTGAGAGAGAAAGGAGTGTAACTGAGCAAAGTATTGTAACCTTAATGGAAAGTGTGAGGGATGAATGGGGAGTAGATAGAGGGGAAGGAAGTATAAATTAAAGAATGAGGAAGAGAATGAATGTGATTAATTTTTGTGAGGAAGTGAGAATGTTATTGCTTGAAATAGAAGAAAATGTGTTGAATAAAAGCTTAGATGTAGAATTAACTAGTAGTATTAGAGAAGATATTAGAAGTAGATGGGTTAGAATGATAGAGAAAGTGCAACAGTGTTTATGGAGTGGTGATGGTAATGTAGTATAAAGTATTGGTGTAGTGTTCTGTAGGAAAAAAGAGTGGTATTGTATGATGTGTGAAAGAGTGAGTGGTTGGAAATTCAACCAGGTGGCAGCCTACATTTTGAGGCCAGAAGCTGGGCTGTGCTTGAAGGAGGAAGGTGTCTGGGTGAGTTCCCAGACCTGCTGATCCCCGGCTCTGGTGATTTGCCGCCTTGCAGGTTTCAACCTCATTCCTGGTATTGTAAATAACTATTGTAAATAAATAAAAAAATGAAATTGTAGATATATTTTTTAGTATAACATAAATTATTAAAGAGAAAGTAATTGTTAGCCAGCTGTTAGTCCTAAATATTGAATGTTTGAATGTTTACTGAATTTGTTAAATATAAAGATTATTAAATAGCTGAATTATAATTTAAATAAATAAGTGAATGATTTATAAAGTAAATTTGTAAATATCTGTTATTCTTATGATAGCCATATATGTAATTAATGATTTAAATGATTTAAAATTGGAAACTTATTTTTTGTTAAAAAAAAAAAAATATTGAAAATTGAAAAAATTATTTTTTGTAAAAAAAAAAAAGGGGGGTATCTATGTAAATAATTTGTTAATAAATATTTTGTATAAAGGTTGTAAGGAAAGGAAGAGAGAATCATATTAGGATAATATAGTAGGTGTGTCGGCTGTATGGCAAGACAGGTGGAAAGGAGCTTGTGGGGGGGGGATGTGTAGGGTTAACCCTTTCCCCTTTTAGTTCTCAGCCCTTTCCCCCTGGCCTCTATTATTATTATTTATATATTAAATTTCTTTAATTTTTTAATGAAATACTTGTTATAAATAGGATTTTAATGGTTCTCTCTTTCTTTCCAGCAAAAAGTATAACTAATAAGTCTTAAATACGTATAAATAGTAAAGAATGAATAATTATTAAATAAGTAAACAATAAACATTTTAAACAATAAATAGTAAGAAGTTAATAAATAAAGAATAAGTATGTAATATGTTTGTTAAAACATTTTAGCGAACGAACGAAAAGAATAAACAATAAGTTATATATAAAGAAATGGTAAACTTGTAAACAAGGAATGAGGAATAAAACAGTTTTATTAAATTAGTATGGGAAAAAGAGTGAGAGCTGGACGGTTGCTTGTTAAACCCTGTTAGTAAACGGATAATAAAGTACTTGTTTAATGTTAACATTTTAGCAAACAAAAAAAAAGAAGAATAAACAAATTTAGTAAAAGAGACGCTTCTGAGGTTTAAAAGTGTCGGCGTGTGTGTCAAAACTCGAGTTTTGAGAAGTGGGGGAACCAATTGGCGCATGTGTGGAAATGTCAATAAAAAAATAGTTTAAGTGTGTAATTTGACAAGAGAAAATAAAGAACATAACAGAGGAAACTAAATTCAGGCTGGATTTGTCTGAGAGGCTGAAGACAATTATTGGACCAAGAGAACTTTAAGTTCTGTTAGGAAGGGGATGCCGGAGATATTGAAACACTAACAGAAGGAAGCTATTCTGGCAAGACCTGTGAAACAAGTGAGAAACTGTTGGCGGCATGAGCCAGCAGTCGTGGAATCGGAGGTCTGGGTGGCGAGCCTGGATCCAACAACCCTTCAAGGTAAGCAGCCTGGTTTCGTGGAGGTCTTAAACAAAAGAAAAATTGTTATTCGTGGTGCGGCTGTTAGGTTAATCCGAATCCCACCACAACACCACCTGACCCACCCTGACTGGCAGCTACATCCTTTGGCATTTTTGGGCCATCATTAGGCCCCTTCCTACCCTTTTTCTTTATTGGCCCCTTCCTACCCTTCTCTATTGGCCCCTTCTTTGCACCCTCCACTTTGCGCTGCAGTTCCATGCATTCCACGTGGGTTACTGGCGATTCCTGACACTGATTTAGGACCCTGGCCCCCGGTTGCACCTCTACCCTTTCTCCGCAGTCCCGAGCTCTGTCCATTCCATCACTGGACTGCCTTTCCACGGCAGCTATCCTATCCTGAATGAGGTCCAGGTTGGAGGGTGCAGCCTCATCAGTGACTGCCGCACCTCCAACAGCCGATCTGGATGACTCGAGTCGCCGGACCCTCTCCTCCAGCTTCAAGTAAAACTGCATGAGTTCGCAAAAGTGGTACATGCTGGAGTGGTTGATCTTCTCGAAGCAGGCTTCTTTGAAGTTCATCACCCACTGGTTTACTTCACACCTCGCACATTCAGCCCTCAATTTCTGCGGTCCAGTCATTGTAACTTTTTTTTTTTTTTTTTTTTTCAAACTCTGAATAAGATAGTGTTCTAGCAATGAAAACTATCAAAAACGTTCTGACCAGTATATAAAAAAGGAGGGGCGGGGGTGAATTCTTCCCGCACGTAGACGCATCCACCTATTTGCAAGTGACGTTCATCCCTTCCAGAAGACTACACCTCTCGCTGCTGCCGCACTGACCAAAGGTCTCCCGAGGGCCGGACAGTCCCAAACATGTCGCAGCTACCAACTGACAAACACTTGCGACGCAGGCGTCACAGATTTCCCACCAGGAGCGACAGCGAGATGCAGCCCCTTACTAAGTCTTACTAGTCACTCACAAGTGGCCAGACTCTTAGAATCCAGTGTTCAAAGGATATCCCACCAGACCCAGAGGCTACACCCGAGACTTTATGCTGGCCTGGCAGCCAGCTGGGCAGTAAAGCTCTCTCACCTCAGAGCAGTACAGCCAAGCACCATCAATTGGTCACCAAAGAACGATCGCAGGGGGCTGTCAGGCCATTACACATTAGGAATGGGCTTAGCGGGGCACTAGCCATACTCCATTCATCGCGCCCCTATGCCTGGGACCCCTCCATCCCAGTCTCTCACAACCTACAAGCGTTAAATGGTGTTATTTATAGAAGTTCCAAAGCCTCTCTTCCCATGCATGAGGTAGCAGTAGGGTCCTAATAGTAAAAGAAGAGAAAAATACTTAATACTAAAAGAATTTTTATTTATTTATTTTTTTTTTTCAGAGGAGAGCATCCTTAACCTAAGCTAAAAGGACAGATTAGGGATGGGCTGGGGTCCTATTAACCCACGGGACAGGATTGTACAACAGACTTCACCCACCCTCCTCAAAGAGAGAGAGAACCTAAAGGAACTGGCAGGCAATTTCTCTAGAAACCCACAACTTGGGACTGGAGGGCTGTCACACCCCAAGTATAAAGTTTATACAACACCCCCAGAAGAAATGTGCATAACCTTTATACTCCCTGTGGAGAGAGAGAGAGAGAGAGAGAGAGAGAGAGAGAGAGAGAGAGAGAGAGAGAGAGAGAGAGAGTTACAAGGAGTTACAAGGAAAAGAAGTACCTCAAAAGGCCTTGCGGCCCATACCGAGGAGGTACCAATGAAAACAAGGGGAAAATTTTCTACACGCTTAAATAGTGTGCAGGATTTGGTGTAACCTTTTCTTGAAATGATCCACAGAGGAACTGTTCACAACCTCTGAAGGTAACCTGTTCCACGTGTCACAGATCTTATAGGTAAAGTAATTCCCACACACACTAGTCCTAAACCATTTCAAATCCAACTTCCAACCATTGTTACGAGTTGGGTTATCATTTAAACTAAACATGCTTCTAAAATCGACATCTTTGAACCTGCGTCACGTAAGTGTCGATTGTAGCCCATATGCCTAATGGAAGGGATTAACTTTGTGGCATTCTTCAGCCAGTTTTCAATCAACCTACCTACTTCCCCACCATACCCAGCACGCGCACTTTGGCCATTAGCCAGTGGTGAGGTACCTTATCAAAGGCTTTCTCATCAATTGCCCTACTCTTATCATACTCACTCAACATGACGTGGAAAAACTTGAGCAAGTTAGTGAGACATGACCTATGCCGTCTAAACCCATGTTGGAGTCCCCAAGTAGCTTGTAGGAATCCAAATGGTCAACAATCCTACCCGCTATTATCCCCTCTAATTATTTACCTACATCTGGAGTGAAATGGTGGTGTTTATAGAGGTTCCAAAGCCTCTCTTCCCATGCATGAGGTAGCAGTAGGGCCATAATAGTAAGAGTAGGGGGAGAAAAAAAAAAAAAAAATTTAGTATTTAGTCAGAGGAGAGCATCCTTAACCTAAGCTAAAAGGACAGAGTAGGGATGGGAAGGGGTCCTAGTAACCCACGGGGACAGGTTTGTACAACAGACTTCACCCACCCTCCCGAAAGAGAGAGAACCTAAAGGAATTGGTAGCCAATTTCTCTAGAATCCCACGACTCGGGACCGGAGGGCTGTCACACCCCAAGTATAAAGTTTACAACACCCAGAAGGAACGTGCATAACCTTTATACCCCCTGCAGAGAGAGAGAGAGAGAGAGAGAGAGAGAGAGAGAGAGAGAGAGAGAGAGAGAGAGAGAGAGAGAGAGAGAGAGAGAAGTACCTCAAAAGGCCTTGCAGCCCATACTGAGGAGGTACCAATGGCAATGGGTGCTATAGAAAATTTTCTACACCCTCAAATAATAGGCAAAATTTGGTCTAACCTTTTCTTGAAATGATCCACAGAGGAACTGTTCACAACTTCTGAAGGTAACCTGTTCCACATGTCACAAATCTTATACGTAAAGTAATTCACACACACACACACACTAGTCCTAAACCATTTCAAATCCAACTTCCAACCATTGTTGTGAGTTGCGTTATCATTTAAACTAAACATGTTACTAAATTCGACATCATTGAACCCATGTAAAAACTTGAAAACCTTGATGAGTTGACCGTGCAGCCTCCGAGTTTCCAGCGAAAACAAGTTCAGGGCGCGTAAGCGTCGATTGTAGCCCATATGCCTAATGGAAGGGATTAACTTTGTGGCCCTCGCCTGCACTCCCTCCAGCCTCTCAATATCTTTCCTGAAGCTGGGTGACTAGAACTGCACAGCATACTCCAGGTGTGGCCGAACCAGGGAATTGTACAGAGAAAGCACAATCTCCTTGTTCTGAAACTGAAATTGCCTCCTGATATAACCCAACAGCTTCTGGGCTTTCTTTTCCACCTCTACGCACTGTTAGGTAAACTTAAGGTTATTGCTAATTAGCACACCCAAGTCCTTTTCCAAATCAGTGGCCTCAATATTACTCCCCAACATCAAGTAGTCCGACTTGGGATTGGTGTAGCCAATGTGCATCACCTTGCATTTACCCAAGTTAAACGGTATTTGCCATTTTTCGGACCACTCTCCTATCCTACCTAGGTCTGCACGCAGTTGCTCGATCAATTCCGGCATCCCAACATTGGCCCCAAGCTTGGTGTCATCAGCGAATTTGGCGATCCGACTGACGATGCCACCATCGATATCATTTATGTGAATGATAAACAACAGCGGCCCCAAAATGGAACCCTGAGGAACCCCGCTAGTGACCGAGGCCCAACCCAAACTAGCCCCTTTAATTAAAATGCTCTGCCTCTCTTCTTCAGCCAGTTTTCAATCCACCTACCTACTTTCCCACCGATACACAGCATGCACACTTTGGCCATTAGCTGGCAGTGAGGTACTTTATCAAAGGCTTTCTGAAAGTCGAGATAAAGTAAACCTCGAGCAAGTTGGTGAGACACGACCTATGCTGTCTAAACCCATGTTGGGAGTCTCCAAGTAGCTTGTAGGAATCCAAATGGTTAACGATCCTATCCGCTATTATCCTCTCTAACAATATACCTACAACTGAAGTGAGACTAATGGGATGATAGTTCCCTGGATTTTCGTGATCCCCTTTCTTAACCCTAGAACACTAATGTCACGTTCCAATTACACCATCACTAATGTCGGGTAAAAAATACCTGAAAATGAAAAAAAAATAGTTCCAATCAAAATTTATTAAATAACTAAAAATGCCTGAAAAGTTTAAGTAATATGCTATGCTATACCCCATGTAAAACTTTAAAAAATAGTAGTAGTGAGCAGTGAGGGGGTACTAAAAAATATTGGAATTTCTTGGGCAAAAAACAAAGAACTTAATATTAAGTCCCTGAGCATAAAGATGGCTACAGCTGAAGACTTGTCCTTGCTGTCACACCCCCCCAAGATGTGTGAGCATCACCACAGAGACGCACAGCCTTGCAGCTTCACCATATACTGTAGAGGAGATAAGACAAAAAGGGGCATTTATTGAGAAGCGTAAATGTTACGTTTGGCAATATGCATTTTTTTTTTACTGTTTCAGTCTGCCTGCAAATAAACAGTAAATGTTAATTATCCATTATTAGTCTCATAACTAAGGATGGCAGGCAAAAACAAAAAGGGAGGTATGACACCAAAGTTAGTCCCTTGGTGTGCGGGAATGCAGTAGAGCCTGGCGTCCTACCTTCCTTCGTGACCATCTCCCTCAGTATTTCTTTCTTGTTCCCCTTGATGGTCCCTACGATCATCATTCCACAGTTGAGAAGGAAGTCAGCAGCAAGGGGCACAGAGGTGAACCAGTTGTCCGTGGTCACGTTCCTGTTGGTGTGGTGGAACTCCTTCATCAGTTCTTTGGTGAAGTAGTGTCCAAGTTGTAGGTTCTGCTGTGGTAGGGTGGCCTGTTTCCCCAAGTATGGAATGCCTGCTAGAAGGTACTTGCTATCGACGTCATTTGCAAGCACTAACTTGAGTCCATACTTTGCTGGTTTATTGGGGATGTACATCCGGAATGAGCACCTGCCCCTGAAGCCAAGCAGCTGCTCATCAACAGTGATGTTTTCCCCAGGCACATAATATTTTCTGCAATTAGCAATAAAAATGTCCTAGATGTGCCTGATGGGAGTGAACTTGTCACTAGCTTGCCTCTGCTGCCTTGCCTCACAGCCAATCGTCGAAGCGAAGGCAGGCAAGTAGGAATGCAAACCTGCCCTCCGACAAGGCAGCACGGTATATTGCAGGGCCCCAACTTGGATTCCACATCTCCTTAGTTGTGAGATGGTTGTGTCTCTGAGCGCCACTGAAGATGAGGACCCCCAGCAATGCTCGTACCTCTGCTGCAGAAGTCCTCTTCAGTGTTGCCATCTTCCTTGTGTACTTTGCTGCCTCTATATCAATCTTCTTGTTGGTGCATTCCACAATCGCTAGAATTATCTGCTCCTCAAAGAACAGTGAAAAGCACTTCTCAGTGGTGTCAGCACCTGATGCATCCTGTGTTGGCCCTGGTGTAAAGGCAGGCATAATGTTTCTTGCTGGTGTTCTTGTGGTTGCTGGTGACTGAGGCCGACAACTCTGCCTGAAACCAGCAGTACTGCTGATTGTGCTGGTTGCAAAGTTGATCACAGGGGAATCATCCTCGTCACGGCGACAGCGCCGCCCCCTTCCACTAGAAGGAGGTGCAGCATGGGCAGCAGCAGGCATGGAGGGAGGCACAGAAGAGGCAGGTACAGGAGGAGGCACAGGTGAGGCAGGAGGAGAAACAGAAGGCAAATGAGAGGCCACAGATGAGGTGTCAGGTCCTGGGGTGGGTGGAGAGGCAGCAGATGTGGCCACAGGTCCAGGTGTGGCCACGTGGCTGGTGGTAGGCCTAGCATGCTGCGGTCACTTAGCCCGGCGGTGTGATGACCTGGGCTCATCTATGTCACTATCACTACTCTCTTCACTTGGTTCCTGGACATAATCCTCATCAAGATCGCTGTCGTAAAGTACTCCCTCAATTACGTCCTCGATCTCATCATCACTGCTTTCCATTAATTTCTCCTCAATCTCTTCCTGAGTGAAGGATTTCACTCTCTCAGCCATTTTTAAATATAATTATTATTAATTTCACTATGAAAATGCATAAACACACCCTGAAACACAAAAAAAGACATATATGATATACACTATCACTAACCCTGGGTAATATTTACCCAGGGTATTGTTTGTACGTTATCACTAACCCCGGGACGTTATCACTAACCCCGGGTAAAATCTACCCAAACCCGCATTTACGGAAAAACCCGGGTCAGGAGCGGAGTCCCGCACCCTGCCCGTACGACGTCTGTGAGGGAACTGAAGGTATACTGGGTCCCGCATGTCTACCTCCCAGGGAACCATATGAGATGCGCATGCGCAACCTCAATGTGGGTAAAATTTACCCAGGGTTAGCGTTCTAGGGTTAAAGATAGGGGTCATGTTGGCTTCCCTTCAGTCACCAGGCACCTGGCCCATCTCCAACGATTTGCTGAAGACTGTAGCCAGGTGGGGAGCCACCTGGTCACGCACCTCCTGCAACACTGGGGAGAAACTGGTCTGGCCCAGGAGCCTTAAACGGGCTCAGTTTGTCTATTCTATCGGCAACGACTGTCATGGTACATCGAACACTATCCAGGCCAGCACCTTCGTGCCTGACACCTGGCTTTGGGATGATGCGTGTGTCCTCCCTGGTGAACACTCCCACAAAGGGTACCTGGATGTTTCGCCGAATGGATGTTCTTTAATATTTCTATGACAAAATACACACGTTTCAACAAAAAAAAAATTATTTAGTGAACATGTCAAATTTAGACATTAAAATCAGTACAGAACTAAATACATTATTAAGTGTGTTTTAAAATTAAGTGTTTTAAAATTGTTACAGAACAAAATATTTATTTTCTGAGCATTAAAACCATTAAAGACTAAAATTTTTAAAAACTAATTTTATAGATTGTGAGCAATTGTTCTTAAGTAAGCCGAACCTTCATAG
Organism: Bathynomus jamesi; assembly: GCA_023014485.1. Classification (NCBI taxonomy): domain Eukaryota; kingdom Metazoa; phylum Arthropoda; class Malacostraca; order Isopoda; family Cirolanidae; genus Bathynomus; species Bathynomus jamesi. Next base: position 319,892 of record JAJOZX010004903.1, read on the forward strand.
TTAATATAATTGTCTACCAGCTTACTCAACCTTTCATTGGCCGCTTCATACTTCTTGACATCCCTTGGCATAATTCCTGCTAAAGCCTGTTCGATGGTTATATCCCATTCATTTTGTTCTCTACAAAGCCTTCCAATTAGGCGGCACAAGTTTGGATGGGTGATGGCTACTCTTAGTTGGAACCCACGATGCCATCCTTCTAATGAATTATTAGTGCGGGGTAAACTAGCTGTTGTGTGTTGTGTTACATTCCACATTGTAATGTCGAACTGTGGCTGCCTTCGCCTTCCCCTTTGCACAACCCCTAACCATGTAGCCTCAAAATAGGCGAGGAATTCACTAAGAATTTCATCAGTTTCATCTTCAATTGAAGCCATTAGGTCGTTGAACTTGCCAATAATGTCGTTGGTAGGAACAAATGCCAAAGCTTGAAGGCTTTTAATCATAAGAGAGTTCTTGGGTTCATTATACCAATTCTGCAGTCCGCAGGACTGGATTTGTCTCCAAAGACACTGTCCGAAGTGGAAAAAGCATCTGAAGATATGTGCATCAGGAAAGTTCTGCTTAATGCTGTTGATTGCGGCTCGCTCAAAGTCAACAGTGACTGACATTGGTTGCAACTGGCGTGTTGCCTTAAGTTGTGAAAAAATTGTGTCATATGTATCTTGATTTTTTTATTTAGTGATGCAATATACCAAAGGGACAGCGTGATTTTTTCCGAGCAAGACATGGATTGAGCAGTTGATGACCCAATGGTGCGCTATCAAATGTACCATCACAAAACCTATGTTGACTCCTTGCCAGTAAATCAAGGTTTTTGTCCGTTGCCATAATAATAATGCCTTCGTTTTCATACAAGATAAACCGTTCTCCCCTGAATGACACCCTAAGGTCATCTATTAGCTCGTTGCCATCAGGAACTTTCCTTTGTCTCCTTATTCTGCCGAGACTTTCCTTTCTGGGAAGAGCACCAGCTGCCTCTAAGGGAAAGTCAGATGTGCATGTTTGCATGATAGTACGAGTGACCTCTTCCATGTCAGTAGCCCTTTCTTTCATGCATTGCAGCATCTTAAGCACAATGGCGCGGTTTGCATCAGGGGGATGAGAATGGGCAACTGGTTCTTCTTGAAGAACATCATTCAAGGTCGTAAGACATCCTCCACATTTGCCTCTTTAATATTCACATCTCCAATATGTCACCTCACCCCTTTGCCTGTCAATGACATAGGCATATCCACAGTAAAGCAATTTCCTTGTGCCACATTTTGTCAAAGTGAATTCCATGGTCTAAAATGAAAGTTTTAAATTATACAATATACACTAGATATATATATATATATATATATTTTTTTTTTTAGTTCAGGAAGAACCGATTCGCCTCTATTTAAAGGGCATATCTCAGCGGAAAAACAAAGAAAAAGTGAGAGGAAAGACAGAGGAAAAAGAAAGGGTGGAGGGGACAGTCGAAGTGGAAAAAGACCAAGGACTGCAGGGTCGAGCCCCATCATCCTTGGGTGCTAGGGCCGGGAGGGCGCACGTGAAACCTCCAGGAACAAGCACGTACAAACGAGCACAAAGAGCACTCAAGAGCACGAGCTTAGAACCCCCTTGCGGGGATATATATATATATAGATAAACATTTTATATCCCCGCAAGGGGGTTCTAAGCTCGTGCTCATGAGTGCTCTTTGTGCTCGTTTGTACGTACTTGTTCCTGGAGGTTTCACGTGCGCCCTCCCGGCCCTAGCACCTAAGGATGATGGGGCTCGACCCTGCAGTCTTTGTCATCCTTGGTCTTTTTCCACTTCGACTGTCCCCTCCACCCTTTCTTTTTCCTCTCTTTCCTCTCACTTTTTCTTTGTTTTTCCGCCGAGATATGCCCTTTTAAATAGAGGCGAATCGGTTCTTCCCGAACTTAAAAAAAAAAAAAAATTATATAGTATTATCGATATAAATTCATTTAAAAAAGGTATCTATGTTTTTACATCAAGCGTCTATAACTGTCAATTTAACAATTTAATATTTTAACAAAATAATTCAATAACCTTTAATAACATAACAAAAGTTTAATAACAATACAAATTACAACAATTACAATGACCTAACTGAACTGAATGATGAGTAAATCCAAACATAAAAGATCTAGGCATAAGCGAACAAAGAAAGTTACAGCTGCATGAGTAGTTGGTTGGTAAAAACAAAACTATTACGTTACTTGGTTGATAAACTTATTGTGAGAATAGTGTAAACAATTTGACATGTTCACTTAAATAATTTTTTGTTGTTGAAACGTGTGTATTTTGTCATAGAAATATTAATGACAGTCCGTTCGGCGAATCGTCCGTTCGGCGAATCGTCCGGAGGGACAGTCGGAGGGGACAGTCGGGAGGGCGCACGTGAAACCTCCAGGAACAAAAGCACGTACAAATGAGCACAAAGAGCACTCAAGAGCATGAGCTTAGAACCCCCTTGCGGGGACCTATCATGCTTCTAATGGGCTTTCTACTATTAACATAACTGAAGAACTCCTTAGGGTTCCCCTTGCAGAGGCTTGCCACCCATAGTTCTTCGTTACATTTCGCTAGCCTAACCTTCGCCTTCACTTCCCTACACAGGCGGACATACCTTTCAGTGTTCTCATGGGAACAATTGGCCTTCGGCCTCCTATACGTTACTTTCCTATTTCGGATAGCTGAAGAGATGTCATGATTGAACCACTTAGGCTGCGTTGAAGCAGGGATGACTGGTTTTGAGGGTATGTCAGCAGACTGCAGCACCATAAACTCGTCCCTGAATGCACACCACACTCCCTCAACATCGCCGCCGACGTCTAACCCCATCTCACCTATGCTATCCCGGAGGCTAACAAAGTCTGCCCACTGGAGATTGAGCTTACTGCCTCTCGAGTTTCTACACATCACCCGAGGGAAACACACACGGAACCTAATCAGACCATGATCACTCCCACCCAATGATTCATCAATGGTGAGGCCAGTGACGAGGTTGTCTTTGGTCATGAATACTAAGTCTAGAATGCTTTTGCCTCGTGTAGGCTCATTGACCCACTGAGTGAGGAAGTTCTCATCAGCAAAGTCAACTAGCCTCCTCCCTTCAGCATCAGCAGTCCTGTCTTCCACTTTATGCTGTGACAGTTGAAGTCTCCTAAAACTACACACACCCTATCTCCTAGCAGGCTAAGGAGTTCAGTGTACAGGGCTGTATCCTTCTTGAGGAGGAGATGCCGAGGTCTGTAAACCAAGATTAACCTATAGTTCATCCCTCCCACATTCAGATCGATGCCAAGCAGCTCCCATTCCGACCGGAACTGGCAGTCAACCGGACTCAACGTGTCCCTCACGTATATTAGTACCTCCCCCATCCCCATGGGTGCGGTCTTTGCGAAACATTCTATACACGGGAATTTTGAACTCCCCAATATAGTCCCTACGATCAGTATGAATATTACTCGGTGATAGCAACGATATCCTGGTATTCTGATGCTAAGAATGCCCGTAGCTCGCAAAACTTATTCCTAATCGACCTAGCATTGAAAAGCATTGCACGGAGGGAGCCTTCCCTATTCTGACCACCCCCTAGCACAACCCATTTCCCGAACAGCCAGAGTTGTCAGGAGTTGAAGAACTTCTCAACAACGAGGGGGCAATTTCCGCAATAGCCTGAGCCCCCTCCAACGTGGAAGGAGGGTCACCCACCTGTACCTGGATGCACCCTTCAGTTGAAGGTACATCCACCACCAGCTCAACATCATCTCTCCCTGGTGGGGGCCTGTCATCTCTCCCTGGGCTCGACCTCACCATTCTGTATAGGTGCCGGTCAAGCAGCGCGCCTAGCACACCTTTACACTTGTCATTGAGGTGGACACCATCCCTTTGGTAAAGGTCCCACCTATCCAAAAATGCGTCGAAGGGGTCAATAATCCTGATGCCCAGTGGGATGCACAAGTCTTGCACCCTCTCCTTGATGCCAATGACCTTACTGAGCGCGCGGTCACTGGCATTCATCCGCAGTAAAATACCCATCAACATTCCCATGTTTGTCTTCAGTTTTAGATCATCCACAAGAGACATGATGTTGGTGATGATCCCTTCTGTAAGACCTACCCTACCGCCTTTGAGGAACAGGTCATTGCCACCAGCGTGGACAACGATCGCAGTCCTTCTCCTAGCCACGCGCAGCTTCTCTACCTCCTTCCTTAAGTGTGCCATTCCCTGCCCAGGTAAGCACCTTACCTTCCTCCCGTCGTGGTTTGCAGAAGCAAAGTACTTCTCCTGGCCCCTGATCTATGAGTCCCCAATCAAAATGGTGTCTTCCTCCTTCGAGCACAGGAAACTGAAGCAGTTTGAGGTCCTGACAGGGGCAACTGGAGTCTCAGGCTTTGGCTTCGCAGCCTTCTTGCCCGAGACCTTTCGATAGCCATTGCCACCCATAGACGCACTTATGTTCTGTTCAGTGTCTGTTGCTCATTTACTACAATGGTTGTGCACTCTGTTGTGCTTTGTTAATTGATTGCTAACTATGGGTCCTAAAGCTAAATGTGGCTGTAATATTATTTCTATTAAAATTAAAAAGGATATCGTAAAAAAATCTGAAGATGGGGGTACATTTAAAAGATTTGGTGACTGAATTTGGTTACTCTGCCTCATCCCTAGCCACAATTGCAGATCACGGAAAAGAACTAACAACAGAGGAGCTACAGGAATTGGGGAGGTCAAGTGAGGAGGACAATGGAGAAGAGGAAATTGATGATGATGCCCATGCTGTAACATCACATGAGCTGACAGATCTTTTTAAAGCCTGGGATGTTATTAAAAATGTTGTTAAAAAAACATCAAGACATTGAATCAACAGAAATTTTAACCTGCAGGTTTGAAGACACAATCCTCAGTTATTTCTGGAACATGCAGAGAAAGAGAAAAAGACAAACAACCCTTGACACCCTTGTTAGTAAACAACCCAGACTCCAAACCTCACATCTGGAAGGTCCTCCTAACATCATAATGGAAGGAGATTCACCTTCCAAGCAGTAACTCCTCTACACCAACTCCACTGCCACTGGCTATTCTTCTATGTTGTGTACATATTTACACACTGTTTATTGCTTAAAAACTCCTAAATTTCTAATACATTTTGGTAAAAATGACCTATTTTTGGGGGCTTGGAATGGATTAGACTATTTCCATTAATTATAGGGTTTGCTCTACGAACAACCCTCTGGAACGAATTAGATTCGTACAGCAAGGCACCACTGTACTTAGAAGCCTGACATCTATATCGTTAATATAGATGATAAAAAGTAATGGACCCAGAACGGAACCATGTGGGACACCACTGGTGATGGGTGCCCACTCTGAAGCCACTCCATTTATTACCACTCTCTGCTTTCTATCTTTTAACCAATCCTCAATCCAGTTGGAAACGAGCCTGGTGATTCCTAGTCCTTTGACTTTAGCCATCAATCTCGCGTGAGGGACTTTGTCAAAGGCTGTTTGAAAGTCGAGATACACTATATCTATTGCCCTACTTGCATCGTACAATGTATGCATATTAAGGAAAAACCCTAACAGGTTTGTCAAACAGGATCTATGTCACCTAAATCCATGTTGAGAATAAAAAATTAGATTGTTAGATTCAAGGTGATACACAATACGTTTTGTAATGATGGATTCCAACAGTTTGCTGACAACTGATGTTAAACTGATTGGGCGGTAATTACAAGGATTTTCCCTATCCCCCTTTTTAAAGATTGGTGTTACATTTGCTAACTTCCAGTCAGTTGGAACTTTCCCTAACTCGATTGACTGTTTGAATATGGTTACTAAGTCATCAACAACATTGTGGCTAACCTCTTTTAATACCCTTGGAAGAAATAAGTCAGGGCCAGGTGATTTGTATTTGTTCATCTTATCAATTAATTGCTGTACCTCATTTCTCGTAAAACTTATGGTCTCTACGGGCTGGTCACCATCATATGTAATCCAAGGACTTGGCACTTCTATTGTGTCTTCCTTTGTGAAGACTGTAACGAAGAACTCATTTAGCATATTAGCTATATCTTCCTCACCAAATTTCAGTATGCCATTTGGCCCATTTCTGTCTTTTAGGGGGCCTACAGAATTTTTGATTGGCTTTCTGCTATTAACATGGGCAAAAAATTCTTTAGGGTTAACTTTACAGAGTGAGGCAACTCTAGCTTCTTCTTCATGTTTGGCTGATCTAATTAAGGACTTATCCCTCCTACGTAGGTTTATATAGTTTTCTGAATTAGTCTGGTTGAAATGCGACAAGTAGTTTGTAGGCTCTGTTTCTTCCCATAATAGCACTGCTAATTTCATTGTTAAACCATTTTAGTGACTTTGTTGACGAGGAAACACTTTTAGTGGGTATAAAAGTGTTCTGTAATATTTTAAAGTGATCCCTCTATGAGCTCCAGGTGACACTGACATCCTCATTTATTAGAACTTCAAGTGTGTCTAAACTACTTTGGAAGCTTTCAAAATTTGCTCTTGAGAAATCTAGTCTTTCACGAGCCTTTTCACGTGTATTAACTGGAACCCTGAGGTCAAACCTAATCAAATTATGATCGCTGTTACTCAAATTTTCACCAGTAGTCAGGTTAAAGACTAAGTCATCTTCATTCGTGAATATGAGGTCTAGTTTATTATTACCCCTTGTAGGACCACAACCCATTGACTTAATAAGTTGTTATCTGCAAATTCCAACAGTCTTGAGCCCTCAGCATCAGCTGTTTCATTTTCCCAATTTGTATTACCACAATTAAAATTCCCCAAAATCACACTGTTCTTATTATTCACTATTCTTTTTAATTAGTTATACAAGTTTATATCCTTATCAATAGGGTAGTGAGGTGGCCTATATATTAGAAGTAGATGCATGACTATTATTTAGGTTTAGATCAATTCCCAACATTTCATGACCAGATCTATACAATATTACTGTTTACTGTGTGCAGGAAGCCACGAGCATACAAAAGTACACCACTGCCTTCCCTTCTGTTCCTCTCTTTGTGAAACATTTTGTAACCTACCATTTCAAATTTTCTACCTAATAAAGAACTAATAAGAACTAAGAACTAATAAGTTAGTTTTGCCTCCCCCCCCCCTTGCGAAAAATCCTGCGGATGCCCCTGCAACATCCTACTGTTGCCTCAAGTGAAGCAATTAATCCGCCAATATACACATTAAACAGCATAGGGGAGAGCAAGGAGCCTTGTCTCACCCCGCAAGAGGAGCCAAAACACTCGGATAGTACATTGCCCCCACCTAACAGTGAAAGATTGGTGGGAATACCAAAATTTCAATAAATTTAATATGTACATGGGAACCTTCCTGTCTTCTAGTTTTTCTTTTCAAATAAAATATTGTGGTTCACCCTATCGGTTTTTACTCGTAGTGGTCGCAGTGCATTTTTTTTTCTACCAGTCAAGTCCATTTTTTATATGTTATATGATACTATGATTAACTATAATCATGTAAGTTTCAGTGAAATTGACCAAAAGGTTTTTGAGAGAAAAAAATAAATAAAACACACAATATAATGATCTTTGCAAATAATTCCATTACTATATCTTTCAGTATAGTTTATTTAACACTTCTAAGTTCAACGACATGGCACTTCGGTAAAGTAAAGGTAAAGTAAACAACATTTCCTTGAATGTGGAAACACTGACTGAGCTGCAGTAGAATTATAGAAGTTGTTGTTGGGCAAACAAATTTCCAAGGGAGGGCAACTGCCCCCTCTTGCCCCCCCCTCTGGACGCCCATGGGATGTTGCATAGATAACACAAGGATAAATAACTTACTTTATGCCGATGATATGGTGTTAATAAGTCCCTCTGTTAAAGGTTTGGATCGGCTACTAAATGTCTGCGAAGTGTATTCGCAGAAACATGATATTCTTTTTAATGTTACAAAAACTAAGGTTATGCAATTTCATCCTAAAAGCTGTAATCAGCCAGCTGATATAAGGTTTAAAATGAATGGTGAAGTAATTGAGGAAGTACAAGAGTTTAAGTATTTGGGTCAAACTATTACCAGCTCTTTGGGTGATGACTCGGATATAAGAAAACAATCTCGAAGCCTGTGTGCTAAAGCGAATATGACCATAAGGAACTTTCGTTTCTGTACAAGTGAAGCTAAAGACACACACTTTCGTACTTTCTGCAGTAATATATACGGTCAGCAACTCTGGGTGAATTATAAAAAAGGTTCTGGCAGAACCCTAAATTTGCTGTACAACAGGTCTTTTAGACTCTTACATAAATTACCCCTGAGATGCTCAGCTTCGCAAATGTTTGCTACCCGCAATGTTCCGAGCTTCCCGGAGGTAACAAGATGTGCTCAACACAGTCTAATGCAAAGAATTAAAAAATCAACCAACCCGATCATCCAAGCTATCCATGAGTCCTGCCATTTATCCTCTAAGGCCCAGTGGTTCCCAACCGGTTTTGGCTTATGGCCCCCTTAGGAACCTTATTTTTTCCTGTGGCCCCCATAAGCATTATTTTCAGTAGGTAATATGCAGATTTAACTCTATTTTACAAAATAACATTTTCCTGTGGCCCCCTTCAAATGTGCCATGGCCCCCGGTTGGGAAACACTGTAAGTAGCTATGGACTTCTTGGTATGAAAACGTCTGTCTGTAGCTCCACTTAACTTCGACAGTGCAGTATTATTTCTAATCAATTGTATATATTTTTATCCTTAGTGTATGAACTGTCATTGTATTAATAATATTTGTCATATGGACTATAGTCTGCCAATAAACCTTTTCATTTTCATATATATACTGTACAGTGCGTTTGAAACGTCTCTCCGCAGTCAATGTGCTTTTTGTCAAAAGTGTTTGACAACAAGTGTAGACGAGTTGCTCTGTGCCTGCAAAATGGTGGAAAACACTTTCAACACATGCTGTAAAATCAAAAGGTTATGTAATAAAATCACTAAATCATGGTTGAATGAAAACATTGTAGTTTTTCAATTTCCTATGCGTTTAACACAGCACTGCGGAGAGACTTTTTGAATGCACTATATATATATATATATATATATATATATATATATATATATATATATATATATATATATATATATATATATATATATATATAGAAACGACGTAAGTATAGAGGAGTGTTCTGCACACGAGGAAGAGAAATAACAAACAAATGAAAAATAAGGCACCTGCCCGGGAATCGAACCCAGGCTCTTCCAATTGCCGGTCAGACATGCTAACCACTACACCACGGAGCCACGATAGTCAGAAGTTGTAATTCTCCTACATAGGGCAGAAACCAATGCCTTGAGAGGGCACCCTCGCAAATCGTGAATATGTACATTTAACTGCAATGACCGCGCAGTATATTAACATATAGAAACGACGTAAGTATAGAGGAGTGTTCTGCACATGAGGAAGAGAAATAAACAAATGAAAAATAAGGCACCCGCCCGGGAATCGAACCCAGGATCTTCCAATTGCCGGTCAGACATGCTAACCACTACACCACGGAGCCACGATAGTCAGAAGTTGTAATTCTCCTACATGGGCAGAAACCAATGCCTTGAGAGGGCACCCTCGCAAATCGTGAATATGTACATTTAACTGCAATGGAAGATCCTGGGTTCCATTCCCGGGCGGGTGCCTTATTTTTCATTTGTTTGTTATTTCTCTTCCTCGTGTGCAGAACACTCCTCTATACTTACGTCGTTTCTATACGTTAATATACTGCGCGGTCATTGCAGTTAAATGTACATATTCACGATTTGCGAGGGTGCCCTCTCAAGGCATTGGTTTCTGCCCTATGTAGGAGAATTATAACTTCTGACTATCGTTGCTCCGTGGTGTAGTGGTTAGCACGTCTGACTGGCAATTGGAAGATCCTGGGTTCGATTCCCGGGTGGGTGCCTTATTTTTCATTTGTTTGTTATTTCTCTTCCTCGTGTGCAGAACACTCCTCTATACTTACGTCGTTTCTATACATTAATATACTGCGTGGTCATTGCAGTTAAATGTATATATATATGTGTGTATATATATATATATATATTAGGGTGTTTCATAAATTAAAGTTTGGAAAATTTTTTATCCACATGGATCCCCTTGTTCCATTTGCTGAGGAGACTGATAAACCGAAGTATTAATTCAATAGTTTAAAGTTTACGGGTCCCCAGTTTGATGCTCTGGCAGATCATAAACGGAAAAAATTAAACAAAAATCTGTCAATGAATTTTTATTCAACAAACGAGTACCATTTCACTACACATTTTCACAAAGATACAAAAAACATAACCACTTCTTGCGAATCATTTGTCCATGAAATCCTTCTTGGTTTTATTCGGGTATTTCGCCCTATGCTGCATCACAGTTTTGAGCAAATACTGCTTCTGCTCTTCGTTCTTTGTCAGAGAACAGTTGAACTCTTTGGTGAGCGCGATGGCTCTTTCGGCCCGATCGTTGATGACAGAGATTTTGTTAACAGTTGCCGCTGCTTGCTTGAAGCCCTCTACTTCAGTCCACTCGGCAACTGGCTTTTTCAAGAATTCTGTGTCCAAGTCGAATGCATGGAAGAAAGCCATCGTCTTTCCTGTCACGAACTCCGCCAGGTGTTTCGAGGCAAGATTCCTGACGTTCTTCCCTTGGGGTCGCTTGAGTTCCTTTTTCGATGCGGGCTTACCCAAACTGATGACCATCTGAGCCTTTTCTTCATCTGCCACATCTGCGTCGAAGAACGCCATGGCAATAAGAGTCTCAGAGATGTACCATAGGTGTCGAGACATGGCTTCTTGCGCAGCGTTAACACACGAATATCCCGACATGGCAAAGGCTTCCGCGTCACGCAGAAATTCCAGATCAACTGCGGCAGCCTTGCTTGAGGTTGCAGCATGAGTCCAACCTCGGATGTAGACGAGGGACACGAAGAGACCTACGGCTGTCAGAGCTTCCAACTCGTGACTCGACATCTTGAACTGCTTCTTCAGTAGAATTACTTTCAAGGAGTAGATGGCTATCGCCATCCATCGAGCGTGATGGTAAGTACCAGGGGCTCTGAGAGGGAAATCCACCACTTTTGCTTCTCCCAGGAAGATGAGAACCAACTGTAGCAGTTCCTTGTAGTCATCGCGCTGATGCGACATGCTCACCATCCCTCTCACCAGCAGGACTGACTTCTCCCTCAGTTCCCTCATAGAGTCATTGACTTGAGCAAAATTGTACGGCCGCACGTCCAACCGGTCGATGAACTTCCATTGTGCCTGAAACCTCTTGAAAACGGGTATATCGGGGCCACTTGAAGGGCCGTATGCACGCTTGAAGATGGAGCTGAGGATGACTTCATAGATGTGATGCCGACAGGGGAAGTACATGAGTTCTCTGCCAAGACCTTTCTCAATCAGGACGCAGGCCCCGATATGAATCCCGGTGTTCGACGCTGTCGTGTCGAAAGACAGTCCCCGCACGCGCTCTTCCATCCTGTGTTCCTTGACCAAATCCAAGCAAACTCGCGCTATCTTCTCGCCGGTTCCGGACGTCACCTTAGGAATGCCGAGCAACTTCTCCTTGCCGTCGCCAGAGACGAGGACGGCGATCCGGTCAACGCTCTCCTTCCATTGCTCATTGTCAGGTAGGAGCTTACCATCCCAATGCAAGACAAGAGGCTGACCAGGACAAACTTCGTCGGATTGATAACTTTCAGCAGCCACCTTCCTGAGAGCCTTGCGTGTGCGGTACATGGTACTGGCAGAAATGGACAGTTCATCCAAGTCAAAACCTTGTGATTTAGCCGCTGCAGCGTACGACATAGCTGAATCGCGGTACGAAATATTCAGCCGATCGTAGGTAGTCGTCACATCCTGTGAGATCAGATTCCTGCGTCGCTTCTTGGTATTTCCCTTGGAGGAGGATGGAAAAACTTCCACGGTTGGGTCAACGACATCTGAGTCAGTCTCTGACGAAGTTGAAATCACTAAAGCCCCCGTATCTTCTGCAGCTCCTTGTTCCTTCCTGGCCTTCTCCTGTTGTTCCTTAATCTTGTCCAGCCTCTTCCTTTTCCTAATCTCCTTATAGTGAAGCTTCATGTCAACAGGGCCCATGCTACAGGAATTTGGATCTTCACGTTGCATGTCGAGAAAGTGGATGTCCTCCTGATTCTTCATCATTTCCTTAGCCTGTGAATGAGCAATGTCCATGATCTCCTTCGCTATTGCCTCCTTGAACATCGCCTCCTTCACTCGGAAGGACTCTGCTTTATGTGACTTGTGCTTCACAAGCCGGTCGTATTCCTTGAGAAGGGATTCCATCTTCCTCAAGGCCGAATCTCGACGCATCATGGGGATTCTCGCTCTCTCCCAAAATATGAGACAGGCATCCAGGCACAGGTTCAGGCATTTAGTACGTCCAAATTTTTGCTCCTTTTGGTGGTAAAAGTACTTTTTGAGTACTTGCAACTGAGTTGGAAGGCCACTTGATGTGATGTTCGCATCCGTCTGGCCAATAAGAAACATTTCTGTTTTCGCTCTGGTAGACACCTGGAAAAGAAACAAACTAAATAATTCCACAGAAATAATTTCACATCGTAATTAATTTCATTAATTAAATAAAGAAAAGCAGTAACTGGGACTCGAACCAGTGTCATAGGCGTTTGGCGGCATCGCTCAAGTCGGCGTACACAGCACGCTATCCACTACACCATCTAGGGAGTGGATAGCGTGCTGTGTACGCTGACTTGAGCGATGCCGCCAAATGGCTATGACACTGGTTCGAGTCCCAGTTACTGCTTTTCTTTATTTATAAAACTGATACGTGTACACTACGTTCTCTTTTACAATTCATTAATTAAATAAATTTCAATACCGCAGTAAAATTACATTAATTAGTATCATAAATAATTACCAGCTTAGTTGTCCAATATGCAACAGACTAATTAATTTCATGTAATATTAATAATAAATATCACTACCACAGTAAAATGACAGAAATTAAATAATAATAAATTTCAATACCACAGTAAAATGAGATAATTAGTAGCATATATAATTACCTCCATAGTTGTCCAATAGGCTATACAACACGAACCGCTCAAGTGATGAAGAAAACCATCTTCACTGCAGGCAGGCGAGAAATGAACTGACAAAAAGTCGTCAAAGTTGGGGACCTCTAAATGCAGCGTGATCTGGTTCAAACTTGCACAAATGTGTTTTCTTGTTCTTTAGAATACGGAGAAACGTGTGGATTAAAACTCCAAGCTCATTTTTATTTTACCCTATAGGTATGAAACACCCTAATATATGTACTGTGTGTTGTTTGCAGTTAATATATATATATATATATATATATATATATATATATATATATGTATATATATATATATATATATATTATATATATATATATATATATAGGCCTATCAGAGGGGGGGGCTAGGAGGGCCATTTGGCCTGGGCCTCAAATTTAGAAACTTTCAGGTTTGAATATAATGTTTTGCAGTGAAAGTAATAATTGGGTTTAGCTATGGGCCTCAAAAGCTGGAAGTGGCCCGTACCTCTCTGGACCTCTGAGAAGGCCTGCACACACACACACACACACACACACACACACACACACACACACCACACACCAGCATTGTCTGCAATTGGTTCCTTGGAAACTGTTTGTAAAGTGAAAATTCATAAAGTGAACGCAGTTTTCCCATAGGCATTAATGTAATAGATTAATTCATTCCTGGCTTGGCTCCCAAGACCTAAAAATTCATGAAAATAAACAAGTTTTTGCATTTTAAAGGAGGAATAAGCCTACAAATATTAAAAATAATTAATATTAAATCAATTTCATATTAAATAAAGGACATGAAAACTACTTTTAGACATTAATTTGAAGAAGACTTAGATGGATTGGGGGTGCTCTTTGTTGGAGTGGGAAGTTCACTTGTGGGCTTCCTGAAGAAATAGTCCAAAGAAGTTTGTCTGGCCTTGTTTCTCCTCTCTCTCAAAATATCTCTATAGCGTGCAATGTTATTGTGGACTCTATTGGCAACTTTGCTGTTCCTTTCAAAGTTGAATCTGTAATTGCAGATTTTCATAAAACAAATGTTCATAAAGTGGCCATTGGAGTAAATTAGGGTGTTTGGGTTGTGAATTGTGTGAACATGATTTTCAGGGTTGCGCATGATAAAGGTTGGAAAGCCTTGCTATATACTAAATTATAGGGAAATTGAAGAGGGAGTGGTGTCAAATTTGTTTATTTTTATTTTATTTTTTTATTTTTTTGGCAAGATGTCATAGAATTCACCAAATGCTTGTTTTATCTTAAATTAATCTGAGAACCCGGTCATTCCTAAAGCTTAAATTAAAGGCCAAATTAAAAAGGAGAAAATAAATATTTATAATAAAGCGTACAGTAATTATATTATTATAAATTATAATGATGATGTAATAATTGTAATATTTATTTTTACCAGTAAAGATTTAAACTTAACTGAGAATGTTGCTATTTTTCATTACTTGTATTTTTAGTCTGAGTACTTGCATAATTTTATTTTTAGTATATTTTCATCTTTTTAGTTTTTATTATTACTGTTCATCATATGAACTATTGGTTTGCCAATAATGTTTTTCGCTTCATTTTCGTTTCATTTCAAAACAGTTCAATAATTCTTTGTCTTGTAAATTATTTCATTTAAAAAATAAAAAAAAAATTCTTATCATTGAAGAGTTACACAAAATTTCTAGTAATTTCTGTAATGTTCTAATTAAGTTCAAATAATAATTTCTAATACATTCAAAATACAGGGTGTCCCATAAGTCCAGCATCATAGGAAAAATTAAAAAAAAGGCAAAACAAAAGCTTTTATTTACAGAATGTGCTCAATATGTCCACCGTTGTTTTCAATACACAAATTCAGATGTGATACCCAGTCAGCAAGCATACGGTGAATGATGTCAGTAGTAATGGTGTTACATGCCCCAATAATGCACTGCCGCAAATGTTCAACACTCATAATTTTCTCTGCGTATACCAACGCTTTCAAGTGGCCCCAGAGATAAAAAATCTAGTGGTGTGAGATCCGGGCTTCTAGCTGGCCATTCCACAGGCCCTCAACGTCCTATCCAATGACCAGGGAATTGTTGGTACAGGTATTCCCTTGGGTGCTGCAATGTGCAGGAGCGCTGTCTTGCTGGAACCATGTTGGGAAGTTTCCTTCTTCGTTCAAGACACTGGGAAATGTTTCTTCCTTGAGCATACGTAGGTAGGTGCCTCCAGTGACATGTTCATCGAAAAAGAGGGGGCCTATGATGCGATCCTTCCAAATGCCACACCATACCATCACCCGAGATGCACCTTGTTCCTTCGAAGAGGTATACCAGTGAGGGTTGTTTTGAGACCAGTAGTGGGTGTTCTGTCAATTTACCTCACCATTTCCATAAAAAACAGCCTCGTCACTGAACAGAATGGTGGACGGGAAATTGGCATCCCGAGCATATGAATTATGGTTTGTAGAAATAGAAAAATATGAATTTCTCCTATGATGCCGGACTTATGGGACACCCTGTAGTTCTTATAATAAACTTAAAATAACACTTGGGAGCTAGATTTTTCAAAATTGAAAAATTTATCTGGGTTAACTACAGCTACCTACCTTTGGATACTTTTTGGGGGTGGGAAGTCATTCATAGATTTGTAGAGGCCCTTTTGCAAATGATTGTTTAGTGGGTTTAGTTTAGAGTTCAATTTAACAGCCAGGTTTGTTGCATTAAAAGAAAGGCAAAAACATTTTAATAATTAGGTTTGAGTTTCACTAGTTCTTTGTTTCCCACTTCATTGCCTTTCAATTTCTATTAGGTGGTGTAATTATTTTTCTTAAGGTTCAGCATCCTACATGAGCCAAATGACAAAATTTTGACTTTGCCCTACAAAAATGAATCGATTAATTTTCTTTTTTAACAGGATTTTATGAAGGTCTTAAGTTTGTTTAAAGATACTGTGGGTATACCTACACTACAACAATAGGACATTAACCATGTTGAAGCGGCCATATGTAACCCGTAAGTTATTTAAATTTATTGTGCATTAATTAATTTTTTTGCATTCCTGTACTCTACTAACCTTTGGATAATGGGTTGCATTGATTTTCTTAAAGTCAACATCATAGTATCCTGGATTCCTGCCACCTTGTTAGGTTATTGTTAAAATTATTAGTATTGTATTAGAAGTTTGAGAAAATAGTACTAGCTTTAACTTAATTAGTCATTTTAAAAAATTTAACATCTTGGTGAAAGTTTGGCAAGTTTTTCAAATTTCTTTCCACACTTATCAGGATAAAGTTTCACAAAGTTTCATGATGATAATACAGCAGTGCGTAGGCCTATATGGAGTAAGTTTATTTGGAATTTGTTTCCAATCTGCTTATTATAATAGTTTTAGTAGTTTCAATTACTAAATTTTTTTTGCCTTTTGTCATGAGATTATTTAATTTAATCAGTATATCACTCTCATACATTAAAGTGTAAAGTGATAACTGGTAGCTTAATTGGCTTTTCAGCCATAAAAATTACATAAAGGATTTGCTCCCCAACCCTTTTAACCTTCAAAGAGAATACTGTGGAAATTTGGGGAGAATTTGGATGCTGATCACCCAGCAACACTTCCAATGTTATTGGTTAGACAGGGGTTGGATCTGTTAATCCATTATGACTTATCAAGGTCCAGTCATAGATTTGGGTATGGTTGTTCCTTCCCACAGTGCGGTAGATATTGTAAGGATAAGGGAAAGAAAGTAGGGAGTTAGAAATTGTAAAAAAAGAGGAAAAGGTGAACTGGAAAAAAGACAGTAGAGGAGAAAAATTATTGGAGAAATAAGGATGAAAATACAGTAATAATGCACTAAGGGTATGAATAATTAATTACCAAATGTGGGGGGTCAATTCACTTTTATCAATTCAAATTCAATTACGAGGGTAATTCAATAAGTATCCGCACTTTTTATTTTATTTTCACATCTGATAGATTATAAATACATCACTTCTCAACATAGTCTCCCTGTTTCTCAATACATTTAGTTCAGTGATCTACAAGCTTCCTAATGCCATCACAAAAGAATGTTTTTGGCTGTGTGTGTAGCCAGTCATGCACTGCCTCCTTCAGGTCAATTCCTTGGAATCGCTGACCTCTCAAAGCGTCTTTTAGTGGTCCAAACAGGTAAAAATCCGAAGGTGCCAGGTCTGGACTGTAGGCTGGATGGTCGAGAACTTCAAATTTAAGTTCTTGAAGGCATTTTCTAGTCTGTGCAGCGGTATGAGGGTGCACATTGTTGTGTAACAGAATAACACCTTCCGACAATCTCCCGCTCCGTTTTGTGCGAATTGTTTGCTTTAACTCATTCCGAAGCATGATCGCATTAGGAAGCTTGTAGATCGCTGGACTAAGTGTATTGAGAAACAGGGAGACTCTGTTGAGAAATGATGTGTTTATAATCTATCAGATGTGAAAATAAAATTATGAAAATAAAGAATGCGGATACTTATTGAACTACCCTCGTACAATTCACAACTATGATTAAAAATCAATTCCAATTCAATTCAATCTGCTAAAAAGTAACATCAATTCAAATTCAATTCAATTTAGTTCAATTGAAATTCAATCAACAATTCTTTTATTGACACGCAATACAGTTTACACACTGATATTAAAATGACATAATACATCTATTGTATTGTGTCATTTTAATATATAATTATATGAAATTCTTCAAATATATAAATACTGTATGTATATTTAAATAACACCAGTACACATTTGAAAACTTGTCGATCGATTTTTACAAACTAGTTGGTGATTCTATATAATTTGAGTGTGCTGATCTCAAAAATATAGTTAGTTTTTCCCTATCACGTATGGTTTTCTTACTACAGGGTGTCATAAATCCCCCATTTATCCCCAAATGTGAACCATCTTATCGAGACCAACATTGGATTGCACATGCTAAACCATAAATTTTGTTGTTATAGACTACAGTAACGCTTACATAATAATGTAGGGTAAATATATATAACAACCAGTCCCATTCCCAGCAAAATACTCTCCCCCCTCCCATCAATGGGTGGTTAACATTTGGGGACAGATGAGGTATTACAACACCCCTTGTAGCACGAAATCTTTAGGTGATAGAGTAAAACCTAATTAAAGCAGAATTAAATAGCTCCTAGCTCTTGGACAAGCATATTGCTTGTTTATGAAAGAATAAAAAAATAACTGAAAGAAACAAAATATATTTACCTTCTTTACTTGCAAACATTTCAGGACTTATTCCAAAGACTTAAGACTATGAAGGTAGATCTGACTAATGATGACTAAACCGGTGCTTCTTTGATGTTTTCTTATGCTGTGCATTAGGCTGATCTCGTTGCAGACACCAGCAGTAATCCACCATCATATTTGTATGCCATCTTCCTTGATATCTTCTTTCCATGGTTTTGATGTCCTGGTGAAATCGTTCCCCTTGCTCCTCATTGACATCTCCGAGATTTTCGGGAAAACAGTCAAGATGCTAAAATAAGAAGTGAACTTTCAGGCTCATGTTGCAGCCTAAGGCGCAAAACTTTTTAAGCATATTTTCCACCAGTCTTTCATAATTTTGGCTTTTGTAGTTTCCCAAGAAGTTTTCAACAACATCTTTGAAACCAAGCCATGCTTCTTTTTCTTTATTGGTCATTGTGTTCAAATGATCATCTGTCAATAACTTTCTAATCTGAGGACCTATAAAGACACCTTCCTTTATTTTTTCGTAGCTAATGTTTGGATATTTTGAACAAATGTACTTGAAACACACACCTTCTCTATTCAATGCTTTGACATACTGCTTCATCAAGCCTAACTTAATGTACAAGGGTGGTAGGAGGATTTTATTTGGTTCAACTAGATGTTCATATAAAATGTTCTTTGATCCTGGGGTAAGACTCTCTCTAGGAGGCCAAGTTTTCCTCTTCCAGTGCTGGTCACGTGCTCGACTATCCCATTCGCAGATGAAACATGGAATCTTAGTGTATCCTGATTGCTGCCCAAGTAACATGCAAAGGACTTTGAGATCCCCACACAATATCCATCTATGATTTTGATACTGAATTTTTTCCAGAAGCAGTTTCATGTTATCATAGGTCTCTTTTAAATGAGTAGAATGGGCCACTGGGATTGATGCATATTTGTTACCGTTGTGCAGTAACGCTCCTTTTAGACTGGTTTTAGAGGAATCTATAAACAACCTCCAGTCACTGGTTTGGTATTCAATGCCTAGCTTGCACACTAATCCTGTGATGTCCTTGCAAAATACCAAGGGACCATCTTCTTCGAAAAAAGGCACGGTCTTTCTCACGATTTCTGTACCAAGCGAAGTATGTGTCGGATGCCAATAAATTGTTCTCCTGCAATCTAGACCCCAAAAGTTCTGCAGAGTCCTTAGGCAGATTCAAATCCCTGACTAAGTCATTTAGTTTGGCTTGGGTTAATGGTTTAGGAGGATCTCGGTCAGCTGTTGGCTGTTCATAAACATCATCATTATCTGGATTTGGAGCTGAATCAGAATCTGAATTGTATTGATCCAGACTCTCAGGTGGGTGGGGAATAGGAACTTCTGGACCATGGGGTACCGGCCTTATTGCAGATGGAAGACTTGGGTATTGAAGGCTCTCTTTATTCTTTGCATTATAACCTTTAACATTGCAAGAACAGAAGTAGCAGTCGTCGGTATGGTTTCTAGGCTCACGGCATACCATAGGGATCCCAAATGGCAAACTTTTCTTTTTGCCTTTGCTCCAATTCCTTAGTGCCGCAACACACGTAAGACAAACCTTGTGTGGAGCCCAACTTTTGTCTTGATCTCCTAATTTAATTCCAAAATAAGCGTGATAAGCTCTCTTAATGAAGGTCGTTACATTTGTCCTTTGTTTTACAACATACCAACCACAAATATAACAAAATATGTCTGGACTATGGGTACATCCTCTAGAAGCCATTATTAAAATTTTAAAGACACAATGTTAGAATTATCTATCTGAAAAATATGAAAAAACGAAATTAATTAAAAATAAAAAGGTAAAAAATTACAAAATGCCCCAAATTGTTTTGCTAATAACCTTAAAACTGTGGGTGATAGAAAAAAACTGGTAGCATTTTTGAATTCAGCGCAGCAAACTGCTTCAGAATCACAACTCAAAATAAAGAAATTGATTTTCATGCAGACCGGTGTAATGTATAAAATTCTTTTGTTAGTCTGCACATATAATAGAAGTTATACATTGATCAGGGTTTTCCTTTAAATTGATTTTGATTTTTTTTAAACTTTTGGGCCATATTAGTGACCTTGTCTAGGAACTTAGTAAAGTTGGAATAAATAAAACTAAGAATAAATAAAAATTATAATAAAAAAAGAAAATAAAGATTGGGAAAAGTTGCAAATTTTATTGTAGGTTTGAAAAGTGATCAATTCATCTCAATTCAATGATTGTCATTTCAAATTAAGTTCCAATTCAGTAAGTTTTAATTTTAATCAATTCATTTCCAATTCAAGAGTTTTTTATTAATTCCAATTCAATTCAGAATTGACTGTAAATGTGTTAATTGGCACATAAGATATGGCTGAAATGATGCTAAATAATAATCTAACCTTTTGAGCCTCCCTGAGGTAACAAGACACGCTTAATACAGTCTAATGCAAAGAATTAACTTAACTCCTACAATAGCTTTTCCATTAGCTACATGTAATTTTTATTTTTTTAGTTCTACCTTTGGGCAGTTGTTATTACTAAACTTATTATTTCTCATTCCATTATGTGTGTTGTTATTTCTTTAACACCATAGTCCTTTTTTATTTTTTAAATTTGTTATTTAAATAATAATTAGCTCTATTGTTGATTACTCTGATGGATACTGTACTTCTTTTATGGGATTTGTCTCCTGCCAGTAAACATTATGATGATCATTGTTGTTATCATACTGCTGCAGTGGCTGTGTAGGCCATAGTCCCCGAGCGTCTGTATCATCGAGCCAGCCAGCACCCTTTTGCGTTTCTGGGTTCATGATAGTCAAAAGACTGGGCCAGGGGATAGTTTTCTCAGGTATCCAGTAATACCCCTCTCATCAGTCATTTATTTCTGGGAGATTATTCGGGTCCAACTCATGTGTTAACCGTAAAGGACTTCCCAAATTTCAATTCACAAAATCCTCGCCTTCTTCCTAGGAGATTATTCGGGTCCAACTTACGCATTAACTGTAAATGACTTCCTAAAGTTCTCTTTACTAAATCCTCATCTCCACTAAGCAACAGACCCAACCACTCAAAGTCCAAGAAAGGGGGCTGGAATTCCAAGGTAAACCTAATAGAAAAAACTACTCTATGTTTTTTCTTTTCTTTATTATATCTGGAATAAACACAATTATTCAGTATAGAAGTATAAACACAAAAAAAACTGACAATGAATCGCAATTAACAAAAACCTCTGGAAAACAAATAACAATTAGTGAAATTTGGCAGAAATGATAGAAATCAAGTGGGAGACAAGTACCAGAAATGACTAGTGGAGTTGAGTCCTAACTGGTTGCCTAGACCAGTGGTCTTCAAGCTTTTTTGATCATGCACCCTTTAATCAGCAAAAATAAATAACACGCACCCTGAATGAACATGAAGATTATATATATATATATATATATATATATATATATATATTATATATATATATATATATACATACACAAGGCTATTCAAAATGATTATCTGATTTCAACTGAGAATACTTCTGTACCTATCAACCGTGCATCAACTGGGCATACACCACATGAAAGAGGAAATCTCTGAGTTTTACAAGATCACCGCGAGAGGGCTCCAAAGTCACACCGTGGCCTAGCCTAGCAACAAATAGTCAGTGTGAAAATGGCGTCCTCACAGCAGAAGGTGTTTTGTGTGTTGCAGTTTTTGAGCTCCACAGCTGGCCCCCTAGGTCGCCGGATCTTACACCGTGCGACTTCTTCCTTTGGGGGTACGTTAAGGATACTGTGTATGTGCCACCATTGCCCACATCTTTGGATGAGCTCAGAACTCGCATTGTTACTGCCGTAGAGTCACTGACAATGGACATGCTGGAGCGAGTATGGGAGGAATTCGACTATCGTGTCGACGTTGCTTGTGTAACTAGGGGAAGTCACATAGAGCATTTATGAGGTGAGAGACAAAATTTGGACAGTTTTCTTCTGGTTGATGTATCACAAATCACACACTATTTGTAACATTAAAAATATTCTCATTTGAAATCAGGTGAATCATTTTGAATAGCCCTGTATATATATATATATATATATATATTATATATATATATATATATATATATATATATATATATATATATATATATATATCCTTTCATTATTTACTAGTAAGTTAATAGTATACAACAGAAATACAATAGGGTGAAGATATACTTACCAATATAATTTAATGAGAATAATGTGGCTGACTGTGCTTCATAATTTCTGAAAATCTTGGTTTGACACTTTGTGATACAGCAATTTGAAGGTTTGGTTCCAAGTTCAGTTTATTTTGGTTCTTAGTTTTAATAGGTACTTATCATAGCAGAAAAAGACACCTCACACAGATATGTCGATCCAAATGGAAGGAGCGCATTGTTCGCTGCGCTTACTAA
Organism: Bathynomus jamesi; assembly: GCA_023014485.1. Classification (NCBI taxonomy): domain Eukaryota; kingdom Metazoa; phylum Arthropoda; class Malacostraca; order Isopoda; family Cirolanidae; genus Bathynomus; species Bathynomus jamesi. The sequence goes on from JAJOZX010004903.1 coordinate 342,606, forward strand.
ATCCGGGTACTCATTTTTTAATCCAATCCACCAATTGTGCACAGTTTTCTGTTGAAATTTGGTTCATAAACTTGTATCTTCCCTGATTTCAACTGTTCTTGGGCAGTGATTGGAAGATGTTCCATTTTACATTTTCAGCATTTTTATATTTAGTTTGCTAAATTTTAATTGCAAGTAAGCGATATTGCGGATACTATCTCGCAAATTCCTAGGAATGACTGTGTGTTAGCGAGTATTTTCTTTCTTGGTCATCATCTTGAAATTCAAAAACTTTCTACGAAAAAACAATAACAAATCAGAATCAGCAAATTTTCTTCACACACCCCACTTTGGAGACCACTGGCCTGGACAACACAAGATTATTAGTTACATGCACTAGGCACCATTAAACAAAACTTACTCATGAAATCAAGAGACAAAAATAATAAATAACTGACATGAAAATAATAAATACAAACATTGACAATTATGGCAAACCTATCATGTAAGTTAATCAACCTATAATCAGTGCCAAACAAGCATGGGCAAAACCTAAACTCTGGGATAATGTGACTGGTGTCCTATAATAATAGGTTCTGTTGTTAGAATTAAAATTTTGTTTTAATCCAACACAGTATTTGAATACTAAACTATTAATTTATTAACACTAAATTACGACTATGAATTATTTCCCGAATAATAATTTAAATCCTGACTAATATTATTGATTCCCACTGATAGAAATTTTATGCTTGCAGAGGGTTAAACTTGATTATAGTTAAACACCCTCTTTAGTTGGTAGTAATTGTCCTATTCTAAGAAAACAAAATAGACCATTACCTTAGTAGTTTTAATTGTAAACACTTTACCTTGATAACACTTGAATATATAGAAGATTGATTACCTGTTTTCTGAAAAGGAAATGTTATACCTAACTGCTTTATAACAGGCTAATTTGAAATAGAAGATTGAACTTGAAAAAGGAATGCAATTTAATGCACTTTACTATGAAACACTGATCAAACCCGAAGAGAAATCAGCAACACAGCTAGCTAAACAGATTTGAAACACAAACCTAATCCTATAGCCTCACTATTCAGAGATTTGAACTAATTAAACTGTCCAATAACTTCACTCTCAAGCAGTGGTGGCTCGTGACTTTCAGTTATGGGGGTGCTGCCTCAGAAATTGTGGACAATTGTGTCGATTATATATATATATATGAGAGAGAGAGAAAGTCGAATAGATAAATAGATAACTACTCACTACTCAGTCATAAAAATAACTAAAATAGTATCATAAAGTCAATTATAGGGTACTTACGCTTAATGGGTAATTTCGAATTTGCCAAAAGTTTTATTTATAAACAAATTCCATTCTTCTGTTTTTATTCTGAGCGAAAAAATATTCTAAGAAATGAAAGCTATATATTGTAAATAATCCAATTATTATATAATTAACTTCAATCTCACGACAAAAAATATATGATAACGAATCATTGATAAATGCAATTCGGAAATTAAATTTCGAATTAGCAAATGATACAGCAACACAACTACCACGTCAAACAAACAAATCGGCACTGCTCTGTCCACAGTGCTTTGGATCCTCTTAAACCCGCGATTCTGACTCGCTCTTCGTACGTCTGCCACCGAGGTTTCAAGCGTTTTGAACAAAATCTGGAACTGTTAAGTACGCAGTTCCATGGGAAAGCTGAAGCTACTTTCGTGATTCATTCGTTCGGCATTGAAATAATTTAAGGAAAAAAGGATATAATCTGATTTAAAAACTCAAAGTTCATTGAAAAAAAATAATCAGAGAGGCTATTTTAAATATTTAAATATAAAGATCATAAGATCAGGGGGGTGCTGCAGTTCCACAGTGCCTACCTGCGAGCTGCTCCTGCTCTCAAGTCTCTTTCCAAAAAGGTTTATGGTTGTAGTGGTTTCAAAATATGGAAAATATATCCGTACAAAACTTGAACCAACTGTTTGTTAAATAACACTGGTCAACAAAGATTTTTCATCAGAGTAAAATTTGTGGTGGCTGGATAGCATTTTTCACGCTGATTCCAAAACTGCATTCAGATTTTTTCTAGCACGTATAGTTTTCAAGATGAAGGCATATATATAACTACACAGATTTAACCATTTTAAATAGTCAAAATACTAATATTTCAACATTTGATTGTGTTTATTTTATTGTGTTTTTTTAGTTTATTCATCTTATTTATTTCAATTATCTTAATTATATATCTTATGTATTTCAGGTGAGAGCTTTTACGTCTAGCAGCATTGTGATTCAGGCAACAATGCCGTGCTTTGTGTGTCAAAAGATCAGTCCAGTCCAAGAACTTGTTGTGTCAAGTTGGTGTACATTTTTTTTAATTTATAGTTTGCTCAGGTCAGTCAACATGCCTCGACAATGTAAGAATAACCCTGACAAGTTCTGTTTTGTATGCGGCCAGTTCACAACTAAAACACAGTGACGAAGTATTACAACTGACATTAAGAAAATATACAAGCTATACTTTGGTTGCCATCTAGGTGACCAAGATAAACCATGGGTGCCACATCAAATCTGTTCTGGCTGTTCAAATGGATTACGTGATTGGCTTAACAAAAAGAAAGCTTCAATGCCATTTGCCATACCCATGATATGGAGGGAGCCGAGAGATCATCATGAAGACTGTTATTTTTGTAGTGTGAACTTAATGGGGTTTTCTGCCAAGAACAAACACCAGATTGTATATCCAAACTTGGATTCAGCACGTAGACCAGTAAAACATGATGAAACATTGCCCATTCCAATTCCCCCAAGTGACGGGCTAGATTCTATCATAGATGACATGGAAAGTGATGAAGGTGCAACTGGCGTTTCCGGACCATCTACAGAACCAGAGTACACTTTTGAAGGTAGACATTTAGAGCCTAAAAAGTTAACCCAAGGACAGTTGAATGATCTTGTTAGAGACTTATCGCTGTCTAAAGAGAAATCAGAGCTTCTCGCCTCAAGACTAAAGGAGAACAATTTACTTGAGAACAATGTTCGTATTAGTTACTACCGAAAGCGGAATTTTGAATTAACAGCATTCTTTTCAGTAGATGGTCCTCTCTGTTATTGCCATGACATCAATGGACTATTTACAGCCATATCTCAGACGTATGTGACATCTGAGTGGCGCCTCTTTATTGATTCGTCGCAGAGAAGCCTGAAAGCAGTTCTTTTGCATAATGGTAATATAATGCCATCCATCCCCATTGCCCATTCCGTCCATCTAAAAGAGACATATGACAATATGGATATACTACTTAAGGCAATCAAATACGACAGTCATCAATGGAATGTTTGTGGAGATCTAAAAGTTATAGGAATGCTTATGGGTATGCAGTCAGGATTCACAAAATTTTGTTGTTTCCTTTGCCTGTGGGACAGTCGCGCCACTATAGAACATTACACCAAAAGTGACTGGCCACTTAGGTATACATAATTTTATGTCCCAGGGATAAGCAATGTCCAGTCTGTCCCTTTAGTGGATCCCCAAAAGATCTATCTGCCACCTCTTCACATTAAACTTGGTTTAATGATGAATTTTGTTAAAGCAATGGGTAAAGTCAATTCTGAAGGGTTCCAATACCTTTCAAGGAAATTTCTGAAGGTTACTGCAGCAAAATTGAAGGAAGGAATTTTTGTTGGGCCACAAATAAGGGAGGTTTTGAATGACACTGAATTTGAAAAAGTCCTAAGTCCGCTGGAATTGAAGGCTTGGCTGGCGTTCAAATGGATATGTGAAAACTTTCTTGGAAGCAACAAGTCACCTGCGTATAAGGATGGAGTCAAGAACCTCCTTGATGCGAAATGGAGTGTTGAATGTTGTTAAAAATTCACTTCCTGCATTCCCACTTAGATTTCTTTCCTGAAAACCTTGGTGCAGTGAGTGACGAGCAAGGAGAGCACTTCCATCAAGATATTCAGATGATGGAGAAGCGCTACCAAGGATATTGGAATGAAAGCATGATGGTGGACCATTGTTGGATGCTGTATCGTGACAATCCAGGCCAAATTTACAAAAGGAAATCACACTCACAGCGCTTTTAATAAAATAAAGTATGTATTCTTTATTTATAAGTACATTGAATAAGGTATATGATGTATTTGTTGTTTAGCATTCCTAAGTGTGATCTATACATCCATAAATTTTCTTAAAGCAATATCAAAAACTTAAAAATATCAAAACCAGTGTATCTATATAACTATACGTGCTAGAAACAAAATAAAACCAGATTCAGAATCAGCGCGAAAGATGCATTAAGAAAAGTGTGATCATGTTTGTGATGAGAAAAAAAAGTTTCATTTTGTTGGCCAGTGTAATTAATGAAATGATTGAATATAATGATGAAAATAATAAATAATTAAGTAAGGAGGGAAATAAATCTAATAACCTCCCAATGGAGAAACTGCAATTTAAAATCTAAAATTGCAGTCTAAATCTTAAAATTTGATATATAACACCCACCACCAAATAATTTTTTTGTATTTTTTTTTTACTTTTTTGAACCCATAACCATCTTAAATCTAATCTTAATCCTATTCATCTTCCCTACTTAGTAGATCCTTGAGCTTTTGTTTGCAATGAATTGCAGCTTTCCTAGAGGGTCTTAGATTAGGTTTTTCTCTTTGAACATCTTTCGAATTAGGAAGGTCTTGATGAGCACCATTATGAGTAATCAAGATGTCTAATGGATACAGTTGAAAAATAAGATAATTTAAAACTTGGTTATCTGATCTCTTGAGTTGAACACTTCTGACTTTATCATCGCCTACAAACAAATGCAGGATGCATCCCATCTGCCAAAAGGGTCTGGTTTTAGTAGTTGATTTAATCAAGATCACATCACCAACTTTGATGCAATTAACCCAGTCTGATTCATATAAATCTTGACTATGTTCTCAAAGACTCAACAGGTACTCCTCATACCACCATTGTCTAAATTGGGAATACTTTTTGTTCAACAATTCAAACGATTTGTTTAGTTCGTTATGAGTAGGGGGATTTTGTGACCATAAAGGATCATCATCAGTTTCAAACTTGAATACCAAAGATTCCTTTTGGTGTTTAAGGAATGAATTAGGCGTTAAGCTTGACAATTCATTCTCTGACGAGTATGTGCGGACGAGAGTTCACAGCGTTTTGAATGCTAGTTAGCAAGGTCAGTAGATCGAAATGATCTAGAACAGAACGCCCAATGGTTTGAAAAGGCAGCTTTTCACTACTCGAATGAGACGCTCCCAAGCAGATCCCATCCAGGCTGAATAAACTGGAAGCCTGATGTGTTTGATACCACTGGCTCGCATGTGCTCTTGAAATTCGTTAGAATTTAAAGAGTCTCTAATGCCTTACCACCTTGAATGAAACTTTTAGCATTGTTGCTGTAAACTCTGTCGCAAACACCATGTAGATTAGTGAATCTCTGGAATGAGAGCAAGAAAGATTTGGTACTCATATCAGGAAGCAGATCTAAATGTATGGCTCTTATGTGAAGACAAGTATAGAGCAAAATAAATCATTTGACAGTTTTTCCTGAGTCAGGGTCTTTGACCCAAACGTGACCTGTGAAGTCAACCCCAACATGTTTAAAGGGAGTGAACAAACACATCTAATGCTTAGGGAAATTGGTGAATTTGGGATACTTGTAAGAAAATTGATTGTATTTTCTGCAAGTAATGCAACTAGAAATGATATGCTTGATGGTTTGTCTAGCACTAGTGATCCAAAACCCCTGCAAGTGCAGCATTGTTAAGGTGGATTGAATACCTAAATGCTTGCATCTAGAGTGACAATCTCGAACTATTAATTCAGTGAAGTGATGATGTTTACCTAGTAATATGTGGTTTATGTCATCATAATCATACACATTTGTTCTTGAAAGCCTGACCTTGGTTCGAATCAATCTTACTTTGTCTAGAAAGAGATTCAGATGGTTAACCAGATTGGGAACATGCTGATTGGGGTTTTCTTGAACTGTTTCAAGAAATTGATTTTCTTTGTCAAAAGATTCAAGTCGCATGATATATAGCCAATACAACTACTACTACTATCCACATCTACATTAGGTTTCTTTCTGCATTTGAAAACAAACTTGAGTACATAAGCCATGATTCTATAGACTTTGTGAATGTTTGAAAACCATTTGATGTCAAGAATGGGTTCAGTTTTACCAGCATTTAAAGTGACTGATGTAATTGTAGCTGATTGTGTCTTTAATTTGTTTGGGTTAGATAGACACTGAAGATCATATTTAGGCCAAAGGGATGAATCTACTGTAGAACTAACCATTCAGGACCATGCATCCAGAGTTCTAGATTGTTCTCAAATTCTCTAAATGATATTCCCCGAGTAATGAGATCTGCTGGGTTTTCTTTAGTTGAAACATAATTAAATGATATCGAAATACTGAATTTAGTTTGAATTTCTTGATGCATGTCTCTAATATCCTGAATTTGATTTCGAACAAACATGTTTTTTATTTTGATATTGAGATCTGACGAAATGACCCAAGACAGCACAATTTGAGCATCAACAAAAATCTTGATATCTGAGAACTGAGCTTTAATGGATGAGAGAAATTGAGGAAGACATTTGAATGCTAGATAAACTGAAAGTAATTCCAAAGTAGGTAAAGTATGTGCTTGAATAGGAGCCACTTTACCCTTGGAAAAAACTAAGTTTGATCCTGAAGGGCCAACTGCATAGACTGCAAATCCGTAACAACTGGCATTAGCATCACAAAAAATGAATGAAACAGTCACTAGAATCAAAGGCTGAATGTTTGAAAGAAAGATTTAAAAGTTCTTGAAGATCTTTGTAAATCTTAGTCCAAATCTTCACTTCATCTTGACTGACTGTCTCATCCCAAGACAACTTAAGCTTCCACAATTTTCTCATGAGAAGCCTACCCTGAATGGTAACTGGGAGGTAAAGGGATAATGGATAAAAAATTTTAGAAATTTGGGAAAGGATTTGGCGCTTGGTACAAGCTTCAGGGTCTAGATCATATTCTGACAGCAAGATTAAGTCTCGACTTACATCAAAGTGATAACCCAGCACCTTTTCCAAGCATTCATGTTGAACAACTTTTTGATTTTGAACCATTATGTTTTTGAGACAGTCTAGATTAGTTTTCTATGATCTAAGGTTGAAACCTCCTTCAGACATTCTCTGATTTAAAGTGGAGTATAATTCCAAAAGTAATTCTGGATCTGAATTTGTGAAAATTAAATTATCCACATAAAAATGTTTCTTGAGAACATAAATCATCTAGATACTGATTGGCGTGATATTTAATGACATAGTAGAGTATGAAAGGTGAACTGGCCAGACCAAATACTATGGTAGTATACTGATAAGTTAATAGTTGACCATCCTCTTCCCAGAAAAAACAAAACCTATTTTTATCAACATCGAGCTTGAGCTTGATTTGAAGAAATGCCTGCTTTATATCTGAAAGGATTACGTATTGATTGGTTCTGAATGAGCATAATAAGGTAAACAGTGAATTCATGAGGTCTACACCAGGATATGCAGCTTCATTAAGAGAAGGAGCTTGACCCATTTTCAAACTACAATTGAAAACTGGCCTTATTTTAGTTGTAACTTGATCTCCCACCCTAATGACCGGCCTATGAGGTATCCAGATGTAGTTCTGATATGGGTCTGGAGTCACATCAAACTTTTCAATTATCCCATCATCTAATTGCTGTTTAAATACATCAGCATATTTAGAGTGCAAGTTTTTCTTATTGAGAAATCGAATTACCCTTTTTAGAGTTGCCAATGCTATTTTATGATTAGATGGAATACGGTTAATTAGCTGTTCATACCACGGTAACTCCACATAATATTGGCCACCAGACAGTTGTATAGAGCCATTAAATTGTTTAACTTTGATCTCATCCAAACTACCATTTGAACTCTCATCTATACCTATAGACTCCAATTTATACAAATTTTCCAGACCTAAATCTAGATTGGAGTCGGATTTACAATGACACAAAAGATTGAAATAACTTGGGGTTGGATTCATGACACAGTTCACGATACAATGAAGACCCGGTTCATCATTGTTGAAGACTGCAAGTGAACTCTCCCCATCTCTAGACTTGTGAACCTGTAAACCATTTGAGTCCTGATTTAAACAGGATATTTGAAGCTAAGCTTCGATTCGGCGTTTCACTTGAGGGGTTAGTAAGTTTAAAAAGGGAACAATGCCAAGTGTTTTTACACCCCGAAAGCCCTGAATTAGTATGTTTTAAAACTTGAACAGCAGATTGCTCCACTGCCGTGAAACTCGAATCAAAACTTGAATTGAAACTTGAATTTGATCCATCAGTCTCAGTCAGAGGAAGGGAATTTTGTTGATCAATTTCCGAAGATCTTTCTAGTCATAATTTTTTAACAAGAGTTCTTGAAGAAAACTGACTAGTTTCCTTGACAGATCTATGACTGTTGCTGGAATGTTGAATTGGACTCTTGAAAGTATCCAACTCTCCAATAGGTATAAGTCCTTGAGAAACTGATATGGCAGTACCATTCTTGAGTTTTACGAAGGAGAATGGCATAAAATCTTGAAGCACATCAATTCCAATTAATCCTTCAATGTTTGAGATGAAATCATTCTGAAGGTTATAGAAGGACTTGTCCCTGAACTTAATTCCTTCTTGAAGTTGAGAAATCACGTTTCTTATTTCTGGAATGGTATAACCTAAATCCATCTTTTCATCAATGATGAAGTTCTTGAGAGTAGCTTTAGATGGATTCAGCCTCATACCCAACTCAACTTCTTGAATTTCTCTAACTTGAGATCCAATGAAGGTTTTTATTAGACATTCAAATTTAGGTTTTTTCTTTAATTGGCATTCCCAACCATCTAGAACTGAGGGTCTGATATATGATCTTTGTGAAGCTAAATCTAGCAAACACCTAACTGATTTGACATTATTTTGATTTACAAGTTCTAGTCACGGTAGGTAACAAGACACCGCGACTTCGAAATATTGATTCTCCGAAGACATTGCATGCACCGATACACTGTTTACCTGAGTCTCGACACCATTAGTTATTTTATTTGAACCCAACTTGGGACATAATGCTGAAATATGAGAGTTCAAACCGCAGGTTGCACAAGAAAATGAGAGCTTGTTAGCTTACCAGGACAATTGTTTCCCAAATGTCTGATGCTCGAACAATGAGAGCATAAATTGATTTCTTGACATCTTTTAAGCCTTTTTTGAAGTGTCATATTTAGAACAGCGAATTAAAGAGTGGTCGCCATCACAAAATTTACACTTTTTAAAGTTAGGACCGGCCTTTTTAGGTTGAGGCATATTTGAGGCTGCAGTCTGAAAAGTTTGAAGAGTGGCTTTAGGTTCTTCACTTTTAATGTTTTTTACCACATTATTGGGTTTATAGAATTTTGAGATTTTGATTGATTAGGCTTGGCTTTACTAGACTTTAATCTGGACAAAGTTTTAATAATCTCACCATAATTCTTAAAAATTTGATTTGGAGAAGGGTAATTGGATTTGCATTTGTGAACAATTTCCTAAAGTGTCCAGAGCTATCTCATAATTGTCATCAACATTTGACAAATGTTTAATTGATTGATAAGCTATGTCCCTCAAGTACCCTTTCAAGTATGATAATTTGGCAGAATTTGTCAGATGAGTATGAACACTGTTCAAATTCTCAGACTGACTAAGAAAGTCTTTAAACTCGTGCTTGTCAGTAGAACCACTGAAATTTCTGCACTGAAGGTTAGTTAGGTGGTGCAGCATTACGCTTCAAAATAGCACTTAACCCATTCATGAAGTCACTGAAATTTCTCGGAGTTTCAAAAGCTATTTTCTAGGTTATTTGTTGCATTTCCAGAACTGTTAATTTTTTCCTTTGCATCCTTTATTTGAGCTAATACATTTTTTACTTTAAGAATGCATTTTTGAATTTCTAAATCCCTATCCTCTGATTCTTTTAAATCATCAAAGTATTCGTGATCCTCTAAACTACGCTGAATTTTGTCATTAAGTTCCAAAAGTTTACATTGATGGTCACAAAGTTGTTCTAGTCTAGTCTCGAGATCTTCAACAAGAATTTCCTTCTCATCTAAAAGCTCATCCAAACTTGAAGTGAGTCTAGAAACCATAGCTCTATGACCTCCATGCCTTTTAATAGGGGCATTCTAGGAGAGATCACCCAATGCATGTCACCACTCCAACTCAGATTTTGATGAAAATTGACATATGGGGTTCTTCCAGGTGCTGATTTCACTGGTCAAAATAAAAAAGTTTTATGACCCATAGTTTTTGAGATATGGGCCCCCAAAATCTTGGGGGCCCCACTTTACCACCTAACTTTAATGGGCAATAACTCCCAAACATGTTACCGTAGACCTATAAAACTATACATTTTTAGAATCAGCATGAAGAGATCTATTAAATGATACCACATTCAAATGTGTAGAATAATGCTGAAAATTTTCCCCTCTTTTTTCTTTTTTTTTTTTTCTGACCCCCACCCCCCCTAGGCAGTGAAATCCAAAAAAAAATTTTCATTTATTAAACTTGCATTAATTGTTAAAAGATACAAACAATAAAAAATGTGGGTATCAAGTTGCAAGATATTTTAAAAATTATTGAAAAAATATGTACATTGTGAAATTTTGACATTTTTATGCCTGCAGACTAAAATAGAGAACTACAAATGATATATTCATATGGATGAGAATAAACAGCAAAAATACAAATTGAACACACATATTACATCAAGTTGATTCATAATTACGAGTTTTTTCAACTCATTTTCTGGGAAAACATATTGAATACGCATTGTTCCTGGCTTCAAAGTTGGTGTGCTTAATAAACCTAAAATTTTATCTCTTGATATGTGGCATGTATCTCTAATTTGTGGAAAGTAATAGTAAACACTATATCCTGATCCATGGTATAAAAAGCTAACCTCAAAGTCATCAAATTCCTCATTATAGGAATGTACAAATCCCAACCATTTCTGATCATTGTAAGTACAAACTATGTACTCTCCTATTTTCGGATTAACTTCAACATTATCTTCACCCAGAAAAGCTTTGCTTATAATCCTCACCTCACCAACTTCATCAGAAGATAATTCAAATGTTTTTGTGTTATTTGCATTAATAGATACAAATCTGTGGAATTTTTGTGTTCCTGTTAGCCGCATACTTTTTTTGTATGTCACTTAAAAATTTTTCTATAGCTTCAATTTCTTCAGAATTTCTTAAAAAAAAAATTTATGCTGTCACTTATATTGTTTGAGCAAAATTCAAACATGTCTTCTGGTGTTAATATTTGATTTGTGAATGTTCTCTGCATACTCGCTCTGGCTACAGATCTTTTCACTGTATCCCCAATCCCATCACAAGTGCTCTTACCATGGCTTGTGGCAAAGAAATGCCACTCACATTCCAGTCCAAAATCTTCATGTTTACAAATGTTAACAAAGTTGAAATGATTTTTATATTGTCCTGCACATCCGTCAGTAAAATAATGTAATTTTTTGATATGAAGGTGGGATTTTCTAATAATAGGTATGAGTGTATTTAAAAAAGTGTAAACCATTGTAGTGTTATGTTTTGTATTTGGAGATAAAAAACAATAACTTGAATGTTTTGTTTCATTACTTTCTGGTCTCTTATAATAAGCACACCAGACAAAAAATTAGTCACCCCTAATAGCACCGATAGTAGGAAGTTCAAGGTCACACAGAGGGCGCTGATGTAGCATTGGTAAGTGACAAGTAGCGGTGACGTAGCACACAGGATCGGATATGTTTCGTGAGGTGGTGAAGAACAAAGTGTGTGTTGGATATAGTCTGCAAAATGGGTCGTGAGGCAGACGTTACTCAGTGGCAAAAAGGAGCCATCGTGTTTGGCAGAGCCCACGGACACAAAATGTCTGAAGTAGCCCAATTTGTTGGTGTGTCAACGCGTACTGTCCAGCGAGTTTACAAAGAGTGGTGTAGTTCGCAATCAACTGACAATCGACGGCGTAACTGTGGCTGGAAAACAATTCTCGACAATAGGGGCCACCGCCATGTATCTCGTCTAGTAACTGCAAATTGTTTTCAAACCAGAGAACAATTGCTCCAAGAAACCAATGAGGTTCTCCAGCGACCAATTTCCAAATGGACATTGCGACGAGAACTGCATGCGATGGACATCTGGAGCAGGGTACCATGGAAGAGGCCGCTGTTAACAGCAAGTCACAAATTGGCATGTTATAAATGGGCTCAGAGGCACAAAAACTGGACTGCGGCAGATTGGAAACGTGTAATTTGGTCCGATGAGTCCCATTTTTGTTTGTTCTCCAATGATGGGAGGTGATAAGTACATCGCAGGTCCAATGAAGCCTTTAATCCTGAATGCGTCGAAGGTGTTGTTCAGGCTGGAAACAGAAAGTGAAGCGCAGGAATAGACACCCATGGACTCTGGCGGAACTTTGGGACCGGCTGATGAACGAGTGGCAGCAAATCGATGTTCAGTACATGCACAACCTCGTAGAGTCTCTGCCTCGCCGGATTCGTGCGGTTATCAAGGCCAGAGGCGCCATCACACGTTATTAGGTACATTCTGAGAGGGGTGACTAATTTTTTGTCCAGTGTGCTTATAACACAAAGGGATGCACTGTGCATTGGGTATTTTCCCAATGAAAACCTTGGGCTGCATCCTGTACTACAAATTAGTAGTTTTCTGAAAAGTCGCCAAGAACTACAGCTGTATGGCTATTTAAATTATTCTTCAAGTTTTTGAGAAATGCACTCTGATTCTTTGCTATAAAGTGATGATGTGTCAATTTGACAATTTTTGTGCTTAATGAATTTATAAAATCATCTACAGATTCTGTTTTTTCAACCATATTGCATCGATCTGTAGTAACCCATTGTTTATATTATATTTCCTCACATTCAGGATCGTTAACACTGAAAAGTGAGCAAAAAATTCTTAATACCTTCTTTTGGACAGAGATTACATATTTGCATCATGCAATTCCTGTTATTGACATCACACACTGCTTTCTCCATAAGAGTTATGTATCCCAACCCTTTGACACCCAAAGCTGAGAATTGTATTTTGGCATTCTGGTGGTATGTACATACACACACAGAATGGGTACCAGCAGCTCCAGCTAAAACACAATGTCTCAGGTGAAGGCTGGCAAAACTAGAGAAGCCAATTTGGTGACTATCTGGATTATTTTTATAGAGACTAAAAGCTTCTTTCAGATTCATTAACACCAGTCTTTTCTGCATAGATTCTTTATACCCACTTTCATTTCTGATACTCAGGCAGTCTTTTGTACCTGGGTACAAATGACTAATTTCATCTGATTCAAAAATTTCTGAACAGAATCTTTAGTACCTTTAGTTATTACTTTTCCTTTTAACATGGGTTCATTTTCAGGAATAATTCAGTCTTTCTTTTATATTTCTGCTTTTCTTAACTAAATATTCAGTTGTCTGAAATAGATTTATAGTTTTTGATATGGTAAATGGAGATAATGTCAATATTTTGAGTTTTCTCTCATAACTGTCAGTAGAATGGAAAGCTTCAACCGGTTCATTCATGAGATGAATCATTGACCTGAAACAAATTCATGAATGCTACTCAAAAGAATTTAAGGGTCAAAGGAAATTTTTTGATCATTTTTGTAAGTATGTCTTTTTAAGCCAGATAGGGTTAGAATATCCCCCTTTGGGTTGTCATTTGGACTATAGACATCACGTTATTATGGGACATGCAATCATTGCACTTATCTTTAGAAACTTTTTAAGTTAACCCAGATTTCCTTTTCATAGATTTGAAGCACGAACTTAGACTAAACTGACAAACTGCCTCGAAACACCCATTGTGACACCTCATGCACCATTTGCACGTGTTTTGCATGAGTGTCATTCCATGCATGCCAATTTTAGCAATAAAAGGGCTGAGCATTTTCCATTCACCATCACTTGAAATTTGAAGATGGTTCGACGACAACTCAGCATCCAAGACAGGGGAAGGGCCATTGGCTGGCTACAAGATGGACAAACTCAGAGAACTGTGGCTCAGCGTCTAAATGTAAGCCAAAGCGTTATCGGCAGACTCTGGCAGAGGTTCAGGACAACTAATGCTGTTCAGAATCGCCCCCGTTCTGGAAGACCCCGATCAACAACAGCACGAGAAGACCGCTTCCTGATGATAACGGCGTTGTGACAGCGCTTTGTGACTGCACGGCATCTTCAGGATCAACTCAGAGCTGCCAGAGGCACCAACGTGTCCGACCAGACCATTAGGAATCATCTGCGAGACCGAGGTTTGCGATGCTGGCATCCTGCAGTCCGACCACCGCTACTTGTCCGTCACAGAAGGGCTCGCCGAGATTGTGCAGACGTCATATCCGGTGGAACCGTGGTCAGTGGGCAGAGACAATGTTCACAGATGAGTCACGCTTCTCGCTTCAGTTCAATGATGGCTGGGCTCGTGTTTATCATCGTCAAGGAGAGAGATCTGCTGATGTCAACGTTGCTCAACGTCTACCATTTGGAGGAGGAAGTGTGATGGTGTGGGCGGGGATATCCATGAACCACAGAACCCTCTGTACGTCGTCAATGGAAATTTGACTGGTCAGCGTTATCTCAACGAGATTGTTCAACCTCTGGTAATTCCACTTCTGCAGTGGATTGGACCAGGAGCTTGGTTCCAGGACGACAATGCAAGACCTCATTGTGCCAGGGTGGTGACTGACTTCCTGCAGGAGCAGAACGTTCAGCACATGGATTGGCCTGCATATTCACCCGACTTGTCACCCATTGAGTATGCGTGGGATGAACTAGGGTGGCGAGTTCGATCACATCACGTCCCTGCCGTCAACCTCCAGCAACTGGCTCAGCGATTAGTCGCAGAATGGCAAGCGATCCCTCAACGTTATTTCCAACGCCTGATGAACAGCATGCGCCAAAGTTGTCAAGAATGTGTGAATGCTAACGGTGGCTACACCGGTTACTGAAGCTTCTGCGACTTGTGTGAACATCATTTTGGGGGGTGCATGACTTTTTTTCATCAGGGTAATAAACTAGTCTAATCAAAAGTTTTTGTTATGTGTTTTCTGTTCTTGAGCCATCAAAGAATTATTTTGTCATTAGTCGTCACCATTTTAGCTCATTAGCTTATATTTATATGCACAAATATTTTTGACCCTTAACTTCTTTTGAGTAGTATATAATAGCTATAAACAAAACATTACATGTGCATATTAAATTTTTTGGATTATAATATTGATTTCAAGTGTAACAAAATGAGCATTCTTTGATATAGTCAAATTAAACCAAAATTTATTTTGTGACCAAATGAATTCCATATGATTTAATGGGCCCATTGATCTCGAATCTTTAGGGAGTTGTGCTTCTAGTTTCTACTACCAAAGGTGAATACCTACATTTTGTTTTTATGCTTCAGTTTTAGTTTAGGTATATTCCTACTTAATAATAGCGTATCATTTTAAAATTCATACCTTTGAGTTTCATGATCCAACTTTGTAGCTTTTGATGGGCTTGGGATCTCAATTTCTAAACTTGTTTCTAGCTTTCATTTTAAAGAATGACGTGCTTTTTCTATTGTTTGAATAGCTTTTGCTTCTTTTCTTGAGGAACCCAAACCATCTGAAATTTTTGAATTAATAAATATTTGACTCCATTTGATATATATGGACAATAATAATTAATATGTCAACATATTAATTTCATAAGTTTAATAAATTTAATATGTCAATTTATTAATTTCATTAAGTTTTTCAGCAACTGCTGAAAAACTGTCTTGAAAGTAAATGCATTATAAATAAATAATATAAATAAAAAAATTATAAATATAAAAAAGTACCTATCATTAAATACTTACGCTTCTTCACTGGAGTCACAGCAAGACTTTCTAGAACTTGAGAAACCTCTTCTTTGGCATTACTTGATATACTTGGATCATATTCATCGCTTTCTGAAATAACATTCTCAGAAGACTGATTGTGATCAGACTCTTCACTTTGTGATGTTGATAGCAACTCTGGTCTCTGGGTCAATAATTTTCTACAGTTGCTACATAGTACAGTATTCCTTTGTAGTTTCCATTTATATCGATCATAAAGTGATTGGCTGATGGTTCTTATATCCTTGTGTATCTTTTTCGTATGTTTTTGTAAAGGATCATCACAGTATCTAACCATTTTTCATTACTAAAAATACACAATTGTAAATCTCAAAAATAAGATATGATTTGACTCAAAATAAGCACATCTGTAATAAAAATAAGCATAATTAACAAACATTTGAGAGAGAGAGTGTGTGAATATGAGTTATACATGGGATGTAAATATATCATTTGTAGTTCTCTCTTTTAGTTTGCGCAAAAATGTCAAAATTTCAATGTACAATGTACAAATGTCAATGTACAGTGCTTACAATAAGTCTCGCGCCTCTGTCTCGTCCCAAGCTAGTCTGTTAGGTATAAAATGGGTGGTCCTTATGGCAGTGGAGGTGTGTTCGGATTGGTGCATATAATTGCTCTAACCCCATCAATGATGTCCACATTATCATTGTGTCGATCACTCTATCTATTTATATATAGAGACATACTGTATATAGATATATATAGAGTATGCAGGGGATAACGTGTCTCAGTCCCAGCTATGGTAGTTGTCTTACAATTAACAGTCCCAAGTGCAAGTTACGTTAACACCTCCGCATAAACTACCCTGGACTAAAATAACATACGTGAAGTCCTTACCCACAAACCATTTAAAAAGTGTGATTTAAAAGCTCTCTGTCCCTCTCTCTCTGTGTCCCTCTCTCTGTGTCTCTCTCTCTCTGTGTGTCTCTCTGTGTCTCTCTCTCTCTGTGTCTCTCTCTCTCTGTGTCTCTCTCTCTCTGTGTCTCTCTCTCTGTGTCTCTCTCTCTCTGTGTGTCTCTCTCTCTCTGTGTGTCTCTCTCTCTCTGTCTCTCTCTCTCTCTCTGTGTCTCTCTCGGCTAATGGCCGAAGTGCGCGCGCTGGGTATTGGTGGGGAAGTAGGTAGGTGGATTGGAAACTGGCGAAAAATGCCACAAAGTTAATCCCTTTCGTTAGGCATATGGGCTACAATCGACGCTTATGTGACGCGGGTTCAAAGATGTCGATTTTAGAAGCATGTTTAGTTCAAATGATAACCCAACTCGCAACAATGGTTAGAAGTTGGATTTGAAACGATTTAGGACTAGTATATGTGGGAATTACTTTAACACGTTGATAGTTTAAGATTAAAACATAAGAAAACTCTGCAGGAGTTCGCTTGCACGGTGTCTCTGTGAGCAAGGTAAATATAGAGCTATTTATATATTCTCCACTTTCCTGTAAAATTTCCTTGGCTACTTTTCCAGGGTCAAGGTATTTTCTTCAACCTTTTTCCGTACCTGCCTCTGGCAGGGAGGGAGCGGAGGGTGGGAGAGAGCGGAGGGTGGGGAGAGAGCCTTCTACTTTTCTATCCAGTTTTCTACTACTGCTAGGATAGTTGAAAGAAAAATAAACTTTTAATAACAGGAATAGTTCCTCGGTGGATTAGTTCAAGAAAAGGTTAGACCAAATCTTGCACACTATTTGAGTGTGTAGAAAATTTTCCCTGGCACCCGTTGCCATTGGTACCTCCTCGGTATGGGCCGCAAGGCCTTTTGAGGTACTTCTTTTCCTTGTAACTCCTTGTAACTCTCTCTTTCTGTGTCTCTCTCTCTCTCTCTGTGTCTCTCTCTCTCTCTCTCTGTGTCTCTCTCTCTCTCTCTGTGTCTCTCTCTCTCTCTCTGTGTCTCTCTCTCTCTCTCTGTGTCTCTCTCTCTCTCTCTGTGTCTCTCTCTCTCTCTGTGTCTCTCTCTCTCTCTGTGTCTCTCTCTCTCTCTGTGTGTCTCTCTCTCTCTGTGTCTCTCTCTCTCTCTGTCTCTCTCTCTCTCTCTGTCTCTCTCTCTCTCTTTGATAAGGTACCTCACCGCCGGCTAATGGCGAAAGTGCGCGCGCTGGGTATCGGTGGGGAAATAGGTAGGTGGATTGAAAACTGGCTGAGGAATAGGCGGCAGAGGGTGGTAATTAAAGGGGCTAGTTCGGGTTGGGCCTCGGTCACTAGTGGGGTTCCTCAGGGTTCCGTTTTGGGGCCACTGTTGTTTACCATTTACATAAATGATATCGACGGTGGCATCGTCAGTCGGATCGCCAAATTCGCTGATGACACCAAGCTTGGGGCCAATGTTGGGACGCCCGAAGCGATCGAGGAACTGCGTGCGGACCTAGGTAGGATAGGAGAGTGGTCCGAAAAATGGCAAATGCCGTTTAACTTGGGTAAATGCAAAGTGATGCACATTGGCTACGCCAATCCCAAGTCGGACTACTCGATGTTGGGCAGTAATATCGAGGTGACTGATTTAGAAAAGGACTTGGGTGTGCTAATTAGCAGCGACCTTAAGTTTACGAAACAGTGTGTAGAGGTGGAAAAGAAAGCCCAGAAACTATTGGGTTATATCAGGAGGCAATTTCAGTTTCGGAACAAGGAGATTGTGCTCTCACTGTACAATTCCCTTGTTCGGCCGTACCTGGAGTATGCTGTGCAGTTCTGGTCGCCCACCCTCAGGAAAGATATTGAGAGGCTGGAGCGAGTGCAGGCGAGGGCCACAAAGTTGATCCCTTCCGTTAGGCATATGGGCTACAATCGACGGTTACGCGCCCTGAACTTGTTTTCGCTTGAAACTCGGAGGCTGCGCGGTCAACTGATCGAGGTTTTCAAGCTCTTACGAGGGTTCAACGATGTCGATTTTAGAAGTATGTTTAGTTTAAATGATAACCCAACTCGCAACAATGGTTGGAAGTTGGATTTGAAACGGTTTAGGACTAGTGTGTGTGGGAATTACGTTACGTATAAGATCTGTGACACATGGAACAGGTTACCTTCGGAAGTTGTGAACAGTTCCTCTGTGGATCAGTTCAAGAAAAGGTTAGACCAAATTTTGCACACTCTTTGAGTGTGTAGAAAATTTTCCGTGGCACCCGTTGCCATTGGTACCTCCTCGGTATGGGCCGCAAGGCCTTTTGAGGTACTTCTTTTCCTTGTAACTCTCTCTCTGTGTCTCTCTCTCTCTCTGTGTCTCTCTCTCTCTCTGTGTCTCTCTCTCTCTCTGTGTCTCTCTCTCTCTCTGTGTCTCTCTCTCTCTCTGTGTGTCTCTCTCTCTACAATCGATGGTTACGCGCCCTGAACTTGTTTTCGCTTGAAACTCGGAGGCTGCGCGGTCAACTGATCGAGGTTTTCAAGCTCTTACGAGGGTTCAACGATGTCGATTTTAGAAGTATGTTTTAGTTTAAATGATAACCCAACTCGCAACAATGGTTGGAAGTTGGATTTGAAACGGTTTAGGACTAGTGTGTGTGGGAATTACGTTACGTATAAGATCTGTGACACATGGAACAGGTTACCTTCGGAAGTTGTGAACAGTTCCTCTGTGGATCAGTTCAAGAAAAGGTTAGACGAAATCTTGCACACTATTTGAGTGTGTAAAGACATTTAGGACCTCAGTCTGCGGAAATTTCTTTTCCTGTAAAATAGTTGATATCTGGAACCAACTTCCCTCAGAGGATGTTTCCAGTCAAAGTGTAAATCTGTTTAAAAATAGGCTAGACAAAGTACAGAACACACTCATAGTTTAAGATTAAAACCTCAGAAAACTCTGCAGGAGTTCGCTTGCTCGGTGTCTCTGTGAGCAAGCTAAATATAGAGCTATTTATATATTCTCCACTTTCCTGTAAAATTTCCTTGGCTACTTTTCCAGGGTCAAGGTATTTTCTTCAACCTTTTTCCGTACCTGCCTCTGGCAGGGAGGGAGCGGAGGGTGGGGAGAGAGCCTTCTACTTTTCTATCCAGTTTTCTACTACTGCTAGCATAGTTGAAAGACAAAATTTTCCCTGGCACCCGTTGCCATTGGTACCTCCTCGGTATGGGCCGCAAGGCCTTTTGAGGTACTTCTTTTCCTTGTAACTCCTTGTAACTCTCTGTGTCTCTCTCTCTCTCTGTGTCTCTCTCTCTCTCTGTGTCTCTCTCAGTAGCCTGCTAGGGGATAGGGTGTGTGTAGTTTTAGGAGACTTCAACTGTCGCGGCATAAAGTGGGAAAACAGGACTGCCGATGCTGAAGGGAGGAGGCTAGTTGACTTTGCTGATGAGAACTTCCTCACTCAGTGGGTCAACGAGCCTACACGAGGCGAAAGCGTTTTGGACTTAGTGTTCACGACCGAAGACAACCTCGTCACTGGCCTCACCGTTGACGAATCGTTGGGCGGGAGTGATCACAGTCTTATTAGGTTCCGTGTGTGCGTCCCTCGGGTGAAGCGTAGTAACTCGAGAGGCAGTAAGCTCGATCTCCGGCGGGCGAACTTTGTTAGCCTCAGGGATAGCGTAGGAGATATGGGGTTAGAGGTCGGCGGCGATGTTGAGGGAGTGTGGAGTGCATTCCGGGACGAGTTTATGGTGCTGCAGTCTGCTGCCATACCCTCAAAACCGGTCACCCCTGCTTCAACGCAGCCTAAGTGGTTCAATCGTGACATCGCCTCGGCTATCCGAAATAGGAAAGTAGCATGTAGGAGGGCGAAGGCCAATCGTTCCCATGAGAACACTTTAGCGTATGTCCGCCTGTGTAGGGAAGTGAAGGCGAAGGTTAGGCTAGCGAAACGTAACGAAGAACTACGGGTGGCAAGCCTCTGCAAGGGGAACCCTAAGGAGTTCTTCAGTTATGTTAATAGTAGAAAGCCCATTAGAAGCATGATAGGTCCTTTAAAGGACGGAAGCGGCGTTCTGCGGACCTCCGACGCGGACATCGCTAATGTGCTTAATGAGTACTTTGCGGGAGTGTTCACCAGGGAGGATACCCGCGTCATCCCCGAGCCAGCTGTGAGGCACGAAGGTGCTGGCCTGGATAGTGTTAGATGTACCGCGACAGTCGTTGCTCATAGAATAGACAAACTGAGCGCGTTTAAGGCTCCTGGGCCAGACCAGTTTCTCCCCAGTGTTTTGCGAGAAGTGCGCGACCAGGTGGCTCCCCACCTGGCTACAGTCTTCAACAAATCGTTGGTGATGGGCCAGGTGCCTGGTGACTGGAGGCCAACGTGACCCCTATCTTTAAGAAAGGGGATCACGAAAGTCCAGGGAACTATCGTCCTATTAGTCTCACTTCAGTTGTAGGTAAATTATTAGAAAGGATAATAGCTGATAGAATCGTTGACCATTTGGATTCCTACAAGCTGCTTGGGGACTCCCAACATGGGTTTAGACGGCATAGGTCGTGTCTCACCAACTTGCTCGAGTTTTTCCACGTCATGTTGAGTGAGTACGATAAGAGTAGGGCGATTGATATACTTTATCTCGACTTTCAGAAAGCCTTTGATAAGGTACCTCACCGCCGGCTAATGGCGAAAGTGCGCGCGCTGGGTATCGGTGGGGAAATAGGTAGGTGGATTGAAAACTGGCTGAGGAATAGGCGGCAGAGGGTGGTAATTAAAGGGGCTAGTTCGGGTTGGGCCTCAGTCACTAGTGGGGTTCCTCAGGGTTCCGTTTTGGGCCACTGTTGTTTACCATTTACATAAATGATATCGACGGTGGCATCGTCAGTCGGATCGCCAAATTCGCTGATGACACCAAGCTTGGGGCCAATGTTGGAATGCCCGAAGCGATCGAGGAACTGCGTGCGGACCTAGGTAGGATAGGAGAGTGGTCCGAAAAATGGCAAATGCCGTTTAACTTGGGTAAATGCAAAGTGATGCACATTGGCTACGCCAATCCCAAGTCGGACTACTCGATGTTGGGCAGTAATATCGAGGTGACTGATTTAGAAAAGGACTTGGGTGTGCTAATTAGCAGCGACCTTAAGTTTACGAAACAGTGTGTAGAGGTGGAAAAGAAAGCCCAGAAACTATTGGGTTATATCAGGAGGCAATTTCAGTTTCGGAACAAGGAGATTGTGCTCTCACTGTACAATTCCCTTGTTCGGCCGTACCTGGAGTATGCTGTGCAGTTCTGGTCGCCCACCCTCAGGAAAGATATTGAGAGGCTGGAGCGAGTGCAGGCGAGGGCCACAAAGTTAATCCCTTCGGTTAGGCATATGGGCTACAATCGACGGTTACGCGCCCTGAACTTGTTTTTGCTTGAAACTCGGAGGCTGCGCGGTCAACTGATCGAGGTTTTCAAGCTCTTACGAGGGTTCAACGATGTCGATTTTAGAAGTATGTTTAGTTTAAATGATAACCCAACTCGCAACAATGGTTGGAAGTTGGATTTGAAACGGTTTAGGACTAGTGTGTGTGGGAATTACGTTACGTATAAGATCTGTGACACATGGAACAGGTTACCTTCGGAAGTTGTGAACAGTTCCTCTGTGGATCAGTTCAAGAAAAGGTTAGACGAAATCTTGCACACTATTTGAGTGTGTAAAGACATTTAGGACCTCAGTCTGCGGAAATTTCTTTTCCTATAAAATAGTTAATATCAGGAACCAACTTCCCTCAGAGGATGTTTCCAGTCAAAGTGTAAATCTGTTTAAAAATAGGCTAGACAAAGTACAGAACACACTCATAGTTTAAGATTAAAACCTCAGAAAACTCTGCAAGAGTTCGCTTGCTCGGTGTCTCTGTGAGCAAGCTAAATATAGAGCTATTTATATATTCTCCACTTTCCTGTAAAATTTCCTTGGCTACTTTTCCAGGGTCAAGGTATTTTCTTCAACCTTTTTCCGTACCTGCCTCTGGCAGGGAGGGAGCGGAGGGTGGGGAGAGAGCCTTCTACTTTTCTATCCAGTTTTCTACTACTGCTAGCATAGTTGAAAGACAAAATTTTCCCTGGCACCCGTTGCCATTGGTACCTCCTCGGTATGGGCCACAAGGCCTTTTGAGGTACTTCTTTTCCTTGTAACTCCTTGTAACTCTCTCTCTCTCTGTCTCTCTCTCTCTCTCTCTGTGTCTCTCTCTCTCTCTCTGTGTGTCTCTCTCTCTCTCTGTGTCTCTCTCTCTCTCTCTCTGTGTCTCTCTCTCTCTCTCTGTGTCTCTCTCTCTCTCTCTGTGTCCCTCTTACGAGGGTTCAACGATGTCGATTTTAGAAGTATGTTTAGTTTAAATGATAACCCAACTCGCAACAATGGTTGGAAGTTGGATTTGAAACGGTTTAGGACTAGTGTGTGTGGGAATTATGTTACGTATAAGATCTGTGACACATGGAACAGGTTACCTTCGGAAGTTGTGAACAGTTCCTCTGTGGATCAGTTCAAGAAAAGGTTAGACGAAATCTTGCACACTATTTGAGTGTGTAAAGACATTTAGGAGTTTGCTTGCTCGGTGTCTCTGTAAGCAAGCTAAATATAGAGCTATTTATATATTCTCCACTTTCCTGTAAAATTTCCTTGGCTACTTTTCCAGGGTCAAGGTATTTTCTTCAACCTTTTTCCGTACCTGCCTCTGGCAGGGAGGGAGCGGAGGGTGGGGAGAGAGCCTTCTACTTTTCTATCCAGTTTTCTACTACTGCTAGGATATTTGAAAGAAAAATAAACTTTCACAAAATTTTCCCTGGCACCCGTTGCCATTGGTACCTCCTCGGTATGGGCCGCAAGGCCTTTTGAGGTACTTCTTTTCCTTGTAACTCCTTGTAACTCTCTCTCTCTCTGTCTCTCTCTCTGTCTCTCTCTCTCTCTCTCTCTCTCTCTCTCTGTGTGTCTCTCTCTCTCTCTCTGTGTGTCTCTCTCTCTCTCTGTGTGTGTCTCTCTCTCTCTCTGTGTCTCTCTCTCTCTCTCTGTGTCTCTCTCTCTCTCTCTGTGTCTCTCTCTCTCTCTCTGTCTCTCTCTCTCTCTCTCCCGCAGGGGGTATAAAGGTTATGCACATTTCTTCTGGATGTAGTAAACTTTATACTTGGGGTGTGACAGCCCTCCGGTCCCGAGTCGTGGGATTCTAGAGGAACTGGCTGCCAGCTCCTTTAGGTTCTCTCTCTCTTTCGGGAGGGCGGGTAAAGTATTTTGCACAATCCCGTCCCGTGGGTTACTAGGACCCCATCCCATCCCTACTCTGTCCTTTTAGATTACGTTAAGGTTGTTCTCCTCTCACTGCAAAAAAAAAAAAAAAAAAAAAAAAAACTTTTCTTTTAGTATTAAGTCTTTTTCTCTTCTTTTACTATTAGGACCCGACTGCTACCTCATGCGTGGGAAGAGAGGCTTTGGAACCTCTATAAATAACACCATTTAACGCTCGTAGGTTGTGAGAGACTGGGATGGAGGGGTCCCAGGCGTAGGGGCGCGATGAATGGAGTGTGGCTAGTGCCCCGTTAAGCCCATTCCTAACGCGTAATGGCTTGACCAGCCCCCTGCGACCGTTCTTTGGTGACCAATTGATGGTGCTTGGCTGTACTGCTCTGAGGTGAGAGGGCTTTACTGCCCAGCTGGCTGCCAGGCCAGCGTAAAGTCTCGGGCGTAGCCTCTGGGTCTGGTGGGATATCCCTTGAACACTGGATTCTAAGAGTCTGGCCCACTTGTGAGTGACTAGTAAGACTTAGTAAGGGGCTGCATCTCGCTGTCGCTCCTGGCGGAAAATCCGTGACGCTTGCGTCGCGAGTGTTTGTCAGTTGGTAGCTGCGACACGTTTGGGACGGTCCGGCCCTGGGGAGACCTTTGGCCGGTGCGGCAGCAGGAGAGGTGTAGTCTTCTGGAAGGAATGAACGTCACTTGCGAAAAGGCGGGTGCGGCTACGCGCGGGATTAATTCACCCCCCCCCCCCTTTTTTATATACTGGTCATAACGTTTTTGGATAGTTTTCATTGCTAGAACGCTTTATCTTATTCAGAGTATTCAGAAAAAACAAAAAAGGAGAAAATATGGCAGGGCCAGCTAAATTGAAAGCAGAATGCTTTAAATGTAAAGTTAATCATTGGTGCGTAGACTTCCCAGAGGGTAATATCAGCGATATCACATCCCTTAGTGTATGTTTTTGTTTTGTAAACTTAGAGACAACCACGAAAAGGAAGTTAAAGAGCTAAAGGAAATAGTAAAAAAGCTTGAAGATAGGGTCGTAGCACTGGAAATCCAACCCAGTGGACAAGATCAAATTAAAAACACACCAGCAGATTCAAACTGTAAGATTAAGTATCAAGAACAAAGGGAGGGCTCAAAGAAGGGCTGATAGAGAAGGGTGGAAGGGATCGATAGAGAAGGGTGGGAAGGGGCCTGCTGATGGCCCAAAAAACCGAAGGATGTAGCTACCTGTCGGGGTGGGTCGGGTGGTGTAACTGCGTGTATGGGTGGGGACGGGTTTCGAAAGGTCTCGGGCAAGAAGGCTGCGAAGCCGAAGCCTGAGACCCAGTTGCCCCTGTCAAGACCTCTAACCGCTTTAGTCTCCTGTGCTCGAAGGAGGAAGACACCGTTTTGATTGGGGACTCGCAGATCAGGGGCCAGAGAAGTACTTTGCTTCTGCAAACCGGGATGGGAGGAAGGTAAGGTGCTTACCTGGGCGGGGAACGGCGCACTTAAGGAAGGAGGTAGAGAAGGTGCGCGTGGATAGTCGGAGGACTGCGATCGTTGTCCAGCTGGTGGCAATGACCTGTTCCTCAAAGGCGGTGGGGTAGGTCTTACAGAAGGGATCATCATCAACCGAGATCATGTCTCTTGCGGATGATCTAAAACTGAAGACAGACAGGGAATGTTAATGGGTATTTTAACCGCGAATGAATGTCAGTGACCACTCGCTCAGTAAGGTCATTGGCATCAACGAGAGGGTACAAGACTTGTGCGTTCCGCTGGGCGTGAAGTTTATTGACCCCTTCGATGCATTTTCGGGTAGGTGGGACCTTTACCAGAGGGATGGTGTCCACCTCAATGACAAGGGTAAAGGTGTGCTAGGCGCGCTGCTCGACCGGCACCTATACAGAATGGTGAGGTCGAGTCCTGGGAGAGATGATGGGCCCCCACCGGGAGAGATGAGGATGAGCCGGTGGCGGACGTACCTTCGACTGAAGGGTGCGGCGAAGTACAGATGGGTGACCCTCCTCCTACGTTGGAGGGGCTCAGTCTCCTGTGGAAGTTGCCCCCTCGTTAGTGAGGGGCTCTTCAACTCCCGACAGCCTTGCTGTTCGGGAAACGGGTCGTGCTAGGGGGCGGTCAGAATAGGGAAGGCTCCCTCCGTGCAATGCTTTTTAATGCTAGGTCAATTAGGAACAAGTTTCGCGAGCTAACGGGCGCTCTAGCATCAGAATACCAGGATATCGTTGCTATCACCGAGTCCTGGATTCATACTGATCGTAGGGACTACGTTTGGGAGTTCGAAATTCCGGGTATAGAATGTTTCGCAAAGACCGCACCCGTGGGGAGGGGGGTGGGGTACTAATATACGTCAGAGACACGTTGAGGTCCGGTTGACTGCCAGTTCGGTCGGAACGGGAGCTGCTTGGCGTCGATCTGAACGTGGGAGGGACGAACTATAGGTTAATCTTGGTGTACAGACCTCCGCATCTCCTCCTCGAGGAGGATACAGCCCTGTACACGAACTCAGTAGCCTGCTAGGGGATAGGGTGTGTGTAGTTTTAGGAGACTTCAACTGTCGCGGCATAAAGTGGGAAAAAACAGGACTGCCGATGCTGAAGGAGGAGGCTAGTTGACTTTGCTGATGAGAACTTCCTCACTCAGTGGGTCAACGAGCCTACACGAGGCGAAAGCGTTCTAGACTTAGTATTCACGACCGAAGACAACCTCGTCACTGGCCTCACCGTTGACGAATCGTTGGGCGGGAGTGATCACGGTATTATTAGGTTCCGTGTGTGCGTCCCTCGGGTGAAGCGTAGTAACTCGAGAGGCAGTAAGCTCGATCTCCGGCGGCGAACTTGTTAGCCTCAGGGATAGCGTAGCAGAGATGGGGTTAGAGGTTGGCGGCGA
>JAJOZX010004904.1:0-2500 GCA_023014485.1 Bathynomus jamesi
TGTGTTCAGTACTTTGTCTAGCTTATTTTTAAACAGATTTACACTTTCACTGGAAACAACCTCTGAGGGAAGTTGGTTCCAGATATTAACTATTTTATAGGAAAAGAATTTCCGCAGACTGAGGTCCTAAATGTCTTTACACACTCAAATAGTGTGCAAGATTTCGTCTACCCTTTTCTTGAACTGATCCACAGAGGAACTGTTCACAACTTCCGAAGGTAACCTGTTCCATGTGTCACAGATCTTATACGTAAAGTAATTCCCACACACACTAGTCCTAAACCGTTTCAAATCCAACTTCCAACCATTGTTGCGAGTTGGGTTATCATTTAAACTAACATACTTGTAAAATCGACATCGTTGAACCCGCGTAAGAGCTTGAAACCTCGATCAGTTGACGCGCAGCCTCCGAGTTTCAAGCGAAAACAAGTTCAGGGCGCGTAACCGTCGATTGTAGCCCGTATGCCTAACGGAAGGGATTAACTTTGTGGCCCTCGCCTGCACTCGCTCCAGCCTCACAATATCTTTCCTGAGGGTGGGCGACCAGAACTGCACAGCATACTCCAGGTGCGGCCGAACAAGGGAATTGTACAGTAAGTGCACAATCTCCTTGTTCCGAAACTGAAATTGCCTCCTGATATAACCCAATAGTTTCTGGGCTTTCTTTTCCACCTCTACACACTGTTTCGTAAACTTAAGGTCGCTGCTAATTAGCACACCCAAGTCCTTTTCTAAATCAGTCACCTCGATATTACTACCCAACATCGAGTAGTCCGACTTGGGATTGGCGTAGCCAATGTGCATCACTTTGCATTTACCCAAGTTAAACGGCATTTGCCATTTTTCGGACCACTCTCCTATCCTACCTAGGTCCGCACGCAGTTCCTCGATCGCTTCGGGCGTCCCAACATTGGCCCCAAGCTTGGTATCATCAGCGAATTTCGCGATCCGACTGACGATGCCACCGTCGACATCATTTATGTAAATGATAAACAACAGTGGCCCCAAAACGGAGCCCTGAGGAACCCCACTAGTGACCGAGGCCCAACCCGAACTAGCACCTTTAATTACAACCCTCTGCCGCCTATTCTTCAGCCAGTTTTCAAGCCACCTACCTATTTCCCCACCGATACCCAGCGCGCGCACTTTCGCCATTAGCCGGCGGTGAGGTACCTTATCAAAGGCTTTCTGAAACTGAGAGAGAGAGAGAGAGAGAGAGACAGACAGACAGATAGACAGAGAGACGGACAGACAGACAGACACACAACACACACACACAGATAGAGAGAGATAGACAGAGCTAGAGAGAAAGAAACAGAAAGAGAGACAGACAGACAGATAGACAGAGAGACGGACAGACAGATAGACAGAGAGACGGACAGACAGACAGACACACACAGACACACAGATAGAGAGAGATAGACTGAGCTAGAGAGAAAGAAACAGAAGAAGAGACAGACAGATAGACAGACAGACACACACACACACACAGATAGAGAGAGATAGACAGAGCTAGAGAGAAAGAAACAGAAAGAGAGACAGACACACACAGATAGACAGAGCTAGAGAGAAAGAGAAAGAAACAGAAAGAGAGACAGACAGACAGACAGAGATAACAAAAGAAAGAAATGTGAATAAGATGAAATAAGTAAACAAAAATAACTAAATACAAATACAAAAAAAGAGAACGGATGAAAGTATAAATAAAACTCTTTTTAAGGCAATCAACTGTAAATAAAATAATGTTGGTATCTACCCACAATCTTCAATTAAAATTGGTCACTGGCAGTAAAGCAAAACAACGTACCTGAAATATAAAAAAAATATAAAAATATGAAAGAAATTACACCTTCACACACCATCAGAAAACAACATCGGAAAACAACATCAGAAAACAACATCGAAAAAAACAACATCAGAAAACAACATCGGAAAAAAAAACATCAGAAAACAACATCGGAAAACAACATCAGAAAACAACATCGGAAAACAACATCGGAAAAAACAACATCAGAAAACAACATCGGAGAAAAACAACATCAGAAAACAACATCAGAAAACAACATCGGAAAACAACATCGGAAAAAACAACATCAGAAAACAACATCGGAGAAAAACAACATCAGAAAACAACATCAGAAAACAACATCAGAAAACAACATCGGAAAAACAACATCAGAAAACAACAACATCGGGAAAAAACAACATGAAAAAAACAACATCGGAAAATAATCAATAAATAACTTACACAAAACTAATGATACAATTCGAACTTATTAATAAAATAATTATAAATAAGAGCGAAAAATATAATTTTTTTTTTTTTAAACTTTTTGGAACATTAATCACTTAAAAAATAGAGATATTACTTCATTGTATCCTTCCATATATACTCGTATTTCATCTTAAGTATAGACGCTAAGGCCACACTCGAATAAAGATACATGAGCTTATCTCTGCTCATTATGATTGTTTCTCCGCTTATCTCTCGCTATTTGCT
>JAJOZX010004904.1:5000-20000 GCA_023014485.1 Bathynomus jamesi
CCTTCGAATTCCAAAGGTCTTCAAAGGGAGTATCCTAATAAAACGGCTGAAACATTCGAAACTGAATGAGGGCTTGCTTCTTTAGCTTCTTCTGCATTCAAATGGCATATTCCCGCCCACTTTAACAGTTGGGGAAATTCTTATTACTAATATTTTCTTCTTTATTTGGTTAAAAATACGGGCACAAATGACTATTTTGTAAATTTATACCGAATTCTTATTATTTACTCGTATGATTTCTGTATTATATTCATCGTTATTATACGTTATTAAGGTTCTCTTTTTGATGGTTTCGCGCGTATTTTGAAAGCGTTTAGTTATAAAAAGGTTTTAGTACGTTGATATTAACTTGAGCAATCTTATGTGAAAGTTTTGGTATGCGAACTCTTTGCAATGCATGATTATCGTTAGTCATGTTACGTGTAAATAGCCTCAATTTAACATTCTGAATTTTTACAACTCGGGTATAAATAAACTTTGAACTTTTGGCTATTGTGTGTGTGTGTGTTAGGAAACGTTTCAAGATACCCTATAGTACATCTAACAAGAGTTTCAAGAGGCGATGTTTGAGTTCTTAATTAATTTTTTTATTAACTTTCTGAATTTATGTACCGTTTTAATATATATACAGGGTGTCCGAGAATTATCTGTACAACTTTTGGCTGTTATTAAAAGTCAACCATGAAGTGTAGAAATTCCAGTGTTGTCCCATTTTACAGAGAATCTCATTACGTTTTTTCTAGTACCAAGTTTTGACAAGTTTTTTAGAAATTCCAGTGTGTCCGAAAATTATCTGTACAATTTCATCTTTTAATAAAATTCTTGATAACACACGTAAAATTCTTAAAGAAGATTATTTAGAATCTGTATTTTCAAAAGTTTCTTTTATTAAAGTAACGTTGTTACAAACATTCGATATGTGCACCATCAGGTGCATACACACAGACATTGATGATTTAAAAGCAAGAATCACAGCTGCTATTGAGCGAATTGATGTGGATATGCTGCAGCGTACATGGCAACATTTGGATTATCGATTGGATGTTTTGCGAATCACTGATAGTGCACATATCGAATGTTTGTAACAACGTTACGTTAATAAAAGAAACTTTTGAAAATACAGATTCTAAATAATCTTGTTTAAGAATTTTACTTGTGTTATCAATAATTTTATTAAAAGATGAAATTGTACAGATAATTTTCGGACACACTGGAATTTCTAAAAAACTTGTCAAAACTTGGTATCAGAAAAAACTTAATGAGATTCTCTGTAAAATGGGCAACACTGGAATTTCTACACTTCATGGTTGACTTTTAATAACAGCCAAAAGTTGTACAGATAATTCTCGGACACCCTGTATATATACATACATACCGTATTTGACGGCTTACAAGACGCTGCGCCGTGAAAGACGCACCCTAATTTTGGAAAGGTAAATTCAGGAAAAAACGTTTTTGATGCACTTTATTGTTAATAGAATGGATATGTAAAATTCAATAAAAAGAAAACCCAAAAACCAATCAAGTAAGATAATATGATTATTACTCTTATTATTTGTTATTAATCAACTTCAGATTCATTACTGACATTATCATCATTATCCCCATCATCATAATCATCATCATCATCTTCACTTCTATCACTGTCACTCTCATACAATAAATGATTTTCAGTGCCATCCATTGCATTACTTATACCACATTTTTTAAAGGACTTGACCACAATTTCAGTCTTAACATTATGCCATGACTTCAGCACCCATTCACACACTTGTGCTATTGATGGACGTTTCATCCTTCCCCACTTTCGGCTTCTAAGACGCAGGGCGATTTTTTAAGGTATTTATAAGGAAAAAAAAGTGCGTCTTATAAGCCGACAAATACGGTGTGTGTGTGTATATATATATATATATATATATATATATATATATATATATATATATTAATATATATATATATAAAGGATAGGTCAATAAAATGTTACGACTTGATATGTCTATGAGCGTTGACAGAAACGTGGTAACAATTTTTTACCCACCTTATATATATATATTATATATTATATATATATATATATATATATAATATATATATATAGATTATATATATAAGGCGTTTTATAGGGTAGGCAGGGTAGACTTTGCCTGACCATTAATTTTGTCAAACTTTAGAAGCATAAATATATCAATATAAATTAGCGCAATTAGACAAAATCTGTCGATCGCGCCTCTTAATCCAATATCATATGATTTCTCTTTTTCATATTAGCTATTACAACCTAAAACGCCCTGCCTACCTTGAATGTATAATATAAATTCAACTAGTGTGGCGGATTTGATATATGCCATTTTTAATACAGAGTAAATGTACATATAGTCAGCGCGCGGACTTTCCTACTAAACGATACATTTTGCACACTTAGGCTCATTATCAAGCCATCTCAAATGAAGGAATATGAGAAACTACGATTTTGGGAGGGGGTGGGTTAAATGAAGAAGAGTGATAGGCGAATGGTATATGACGTCACAAGGGGATGGGGTGTGTGTTTGCGCGAATATAGTTATAATTGTATACCTTTATTGAAATTATATATATATATATATATATATATATATATATAGCCTATATAATATTCTGTCTATTCAATGCACCAGTCCAAGAACCGCCTTAGTCTGATATATATACAGTATATATATATAATATATATATATATATAGAGAGAGAGAGAGAGAGAGAGAGAGATAGAGAGAGAGAGGCAGCAAAAACGGATTTCTTCGCATCTGCATGAATCTACATCCTTCTCGTCTACATTACAAGGCCTTGATGAAGGAGCGCGTACGTTGCATACATCTTCTCTCTTCTTTTCCTCATATCCAGATATTCATTTGGTTTGTAACCTGTCTCAAAAAATTTATCCGTCAAAGATTTGATTGCTGTGACCTCTGTTATTTCGTAAACTCATATATATATATATATTTGGACCTGGCTTGTCGAGAGAATTTTTTTTTTTTTTTAATATTTCCTCAAGGCATCCTCTCCTTTTGCTTTTCAAGTAATTCATTTTATTTTCAAGTGATCATTTCAGATACATTTTATTTCAATTTTGCAGTTGAGAACACAATATTTTTTTTTTTAAAACCTTTTTTTCATATGTATAATATCATATATCGTTCACGTTCTCTCTCGAGCGAAAATGGTTTTTAAAATTTCTAGTCGTGACGACTAATCTCCATTTTTTTTCTGTTATTTTAGGTGAAAACGCTCTTTACAAAGGGTCTCTTTTCGCGATACCGCATTTTTTGTATATCCTCTACAGACACATAAAAGAGTGGATGAGCACAAGTCAATTAACATTTAACATGCTGTGTGTGTGTGTGTGTGTGTGTGTGTTGTGTGTGTGTGTGTGTGTGTGTGTATATATATAGATAGATAGATAGATTGATTGATTGATTGATAGAGAGATAGATAGATAGATAGATAGATAGATAGATAGAGAGAGAGAGAGAGAGAGAGAGAGAGAGAGAGAGAGAGAGAGATTTAACTTCCTTGTAATTTTATCTTTGAAGTTATTTCCTCAAAAGAATGGAATGCATAGTGCGTGTAAACAGTCTTGAGCAGAATCGTGAATTGCGACATCAGAAATTAAAATTTCTAAAAGATTTACCAAAATGGTCATTTAAATTTTCATTGCTTGTTAATATTAAGTAATTACCTATACAATATTGTAATTATGGTACATTGAAATAAACTGCAGGAGTTAGTATAAGGGTCAAATAGAGAATGTTTACTTAAATTATTTTAACTGTACAGCGATTATATTTTGTTTTATAAACACCGTTATATTCGTTTATAATTTAGAGGGTGATCCAAAAAGGTGTTCCCCAAACTAATTATGTAACAAGTTATTTTTGGGAATACCTTTTTTTTTTTTTAAATAAATATATATTGGAAACATGGTGAAAAAAAAATGTTACTGAAATATAGCCATGATAGTTCTACGAAATAACTAATCACATTATTTATACAGGGTGTCCAAAGAGAAACGCAGCCCATTGGAGAATGCAAATATCATTGTAACGTAACCCTTTTCTTTGTGTTTCAATGATCATTAAGTACAAGAATGGTAGTCACAGTTCAAGAAAGGATACTCGTTGTTGAAACTTAGGTTAGAGAGCAAAGCTATGAAGCCACCACCGATGAATTTGTACGGAAATACGGCGCAGAGAGTAGACGGCATATGAAGAGAGACATTCAAACAAGTGTTCCACAACAGGATACGTCGTTTACACTTACTGTATGTGAAACTCATAATGGCCAACATATTCTACGATTTTTGCAATTTACTAATAAACATGCATTCTCCACTGGGTTGCGTTTCTTTTTGAACACCCTGTAGTTGTTAAATACCAATTTATACTACTACTAATAATAATAATAATAATAATTTGTTTTTACAACCATTATTAATGATTATTTAGTTATTAACCTTTTAATTAAACAAAATTCCAAGCTATAAAATCAATTTCATTAAAAATTTACCTTTAACAAAACAAAAATAAAAATGTAATCATAACTTTAAGGGTTAAAAACTTTCCTTTGTGGGGGGGGGGGGGGGGGAACTTTTGTATACACAAGTTTTTACTTTTGCACAAAGCATTATTTTAAGCAAATTTTTCATTCCTATTTCTTGTCATAATACATCGTAAATGTAATTTATCGGTCATAAATCTAAGTACAATTTTTATATTTTTAGTTCAAATTACACAAAACGCAATGAATATTTAACAAAGAGCTTGGAGACAGATGTAGTATATATATATATATATATATATATATATATATATATATATATATATATATATATATATATATATAATATATATATATATATATATAAATATATATATATATAGACACACGCAGGATTTCGGTATGTGAAATAATGCAATATATTTATTATAATCCAGACTTTGAATAGTGTAGGCATTACAGATATGAAAGAGTTACAGTATAAATGAAAAGAAATAACAGCAGTGATGCGTCATCCGTTGCTGTTTGTTGCATAGTATCAAAGTAGAAAATTACTGCATTGAATCTGTCAACGTCGTGGCCAATGTTGCAACACCGCTTCTTGTCGATCAGCGGTGTTAAGCGACATTACGTCTGGGAAGAAGTTCAATGGGGAACGGCCCTCTGTATTAGGATGATGTAGCGTCTTGTGGTTTGGATCCCATATAAAGCTGTAGGTGTCCTGCGTCACATAACCTTAGATGTTGCGCAGGAGGTTAAACACCCTCCCCCCCCCCCCCCCCCCAAAACAAAAGAAATTGCATTGAATCTCATATCATCATTAACAATTTTGTTATAATGTGATAATGTTTCAGACCAACAAAGACCCTAGGATCCACTCATGGCTGGTCTACCTAACTGTGTTCGTAATTGTGTATTATGCATGTCTTCCGTGGTGGCGGAGGGGACCTACAATTTTACCTGGGTTCCGAACCACAAAGCCTTAATTTTACTACCTTAAACTATACCCGATCTATCAACATATGCGTCTAATCGATTTTTAAACATGTTTATAGACGTGCTACTAATTACTTCTACCGGCAAACTATTCCACCTATTTACTATTCTATGCGTAAAAAAGTTTTTCGCAACTGCTGTCTCGAACCTTCTACTTGTCAACTTACACCCGTTATTTCTAGTCCTATTATATTGAGATATTTCGAAAACGCTATCTATCTACGTTATCGAACCCATTCATAATTTTGAAAACCTGGATTAGATCACCCCTTAGCCTCCTGGTCTCGAGTGTAGTCAATTTTAACTCCATAAGGCTATCCTCGTACGACTTCGACCTAAGCGACGGAATCATCTTAGTTGCTCGTCTTTGAACTCTTTCGATTTTGTCTATATCTTTGCGCATATGCGGATTCCAAAATTGGATCGCGTACTCCAAATGAGGTCTAACTAATGATTTATAAAGAGGAACTATAATATCGCGCGATTTGTACTAAAAATTCCGAGCTATAAAACCTAACACTTTGTTCGCTTTATTGACCGCTGCTGTACTTTGTTTCGCTACTTTTAAGTTACGAGTGACTATAACTGCTAAATCTTCTTCCTGCTCTACGCTTGTTAACTCTTTCCCTGACATACTATA
Source organism: Bathynomus jamesi (assembly GCA_023014485.1). Lineage (NCBI taxonomy): Eukaryota > Metazoa > Arthropoda > Malacostraca > Isopoda > Cirolanidae > Bathynomus > Bathynomus jamesi. The sequence continues at coordinate 11,167 of JAJOZX010004904.1, forward strand.
CGCAAAATTACCGTTACGCGAACCTATATATAAAATTTTGCACTTATCGACGTTAAATCTCATTTGCCATGTGACTGACCAATCAACGATTTTATTCAGATCTTCCTGGATTTTACCTCTATCTTCGTCATTAATCGCCCTACCACCCAGCTTCGTATCATCCGCAAACTTTGAAACTGTACTGACTAGGCCGACATCTAAATCGTTAATATATATAAGAAAAAGCAAGCAGCCCAGTACAGAACCCTGAGGAACGCCACTCGCTACATTAGCCCAACACGACTCCGTTCCATTAACGACCACCCTCTGTTTCCTACCTCGCAACCTCTCTTCTATCCAATTTATTATTACACCCCTGATTCCATGAGCCTTAGTTTTTTCAATGAGTCTTTTGTGCGGTACGGTGTCAAACGCTTTTTGAAAATCTAAATACACTACATGAACCGCCCGATGACTATCGTAAACGTCAACCACGCTTTGAAAAAATTCTAAAAGATTAGTTAAACAAGATTTGTTTCGCCTAAAACCGTGCTGCGTATTTCTAACTAAGTTATGCAATTCTAAGTGTTCGACTATACGATCCCTAATTATTGATTCCAGTAGTTTACCTACAACAGACGTTAAACTGACTGGCCTATAATTTCCCGCCGCACCTTTATCGCCTTTCTTAAAGATAGGTGTTACGTTTGCTAACTTGAAATTATCTGGTACGCACCACTCAGAAATAGACGCATTAAAAATCTTCGTTAGCGGCACAACAATGCTATCTTTTAATTCTTTTAATTGTATGGGATATATGGAATCCGGCCCGGATGATTTACACATTTTCATTTTATCAATATAACGCATTACCTCCCTTTCACTAACCACAATATTATCCAAAATATTACCATTGTCAAAAGGTATTATGTCTATGACCGTAGGGATATTCGTTACATCTTCTATAGTAAAAACCGACGTAAAAAATTCGTTTAGCAAGGTAGGCATTTCCTTGTTTTCAGAAACTAGATCTCCGTTAACATTTTTCAATGGCCCCCAAGATACTTTCTACTGGATTTCTATTGTTGACGTATTAAAAGAATCGCTTGGGGTTTTCTTTACCGTCACGAGCTATGGAGATTTCATGTAGCCTATGAACCCTATCTCTACTCTTTATAATGTCTCCTACTCTAGAAGTAAACCACACGGGCTTGTTGTTTACTTTCGCACGCTTAATTTTGTACGGTACACATTCCTCATTTATAGTCCTAAATACTGTTTCAAACGATTCCCACATTAGTTTTGCGTTGGAGTTCCCCATTACGTTTTCCCAATTGACGTGTGACAATTTATTTCGAAATTTACAAAAGTCTGCGTGCTGGAAGTTAGGAATTTTAGTCGAGTTAGCTGGTTTCGAGTGACTTACTGAGAGGACAAACTCTATCATATTGTGATCGCTATTGCTTAACGGTTCTATTACTTGAAGATCAGTAATTAGCCTATCATCCGTAGTTATTACTAAATCTAAAATACTGTCCAACCTCGTAGGTTCCCCAACCTTTTGAATAAGAAAGCTATCCTCCAGAAAATTAACTAAACGATTACCTTCCGCGTCTCCCTGCATTGTATCGTAATTCACGGCGCAATTAAAGTCACCCATAACTAAAGCCTGCTCACTACCTATTATTCTCTTTAGTTCACGATATAACGCTTCGTCCGTATCAGCTGTTTGATTGGGGGGGGGGCCTATATATAACCGCAACAACTAGTTTGAAATCGTTCAATTTAAGTTCTGCTATAGTCGAATCAATCGGTTCTGGAACTGTGTGCTTTACTTCTATAACGTTCGCAATATTATCTTTGATATACAACATAACACCGCCTCCTCGCCTACCTATTCTGTTTTTTAACAAAAAGTCTATAACCTCTAATTTGATACTCCCCTACAAAGTCACGTGTTTCAGTATTAAGCCACGATTCATTTATCGCAATTAAATCATAGTCTTTACAAGCAATTAAAGAAAAAAATTCGTTTATTTTATTTCGTAGGCTACGAGCATTTAAGGATAGAACCTTCAAATTGTTTGTAATTGCGACACCTTCGCGAGCGCAGGGGAAATTTGTGGAATTTACGCTGGGACCGTTCGAGTTACGGCAGCCTGAAAAGAAGAGACAGTATTATGAAATAGTCTTCCTAAAGGCGCAGCTCCAACGTCATTAAGATGAAGTCCATCTCCGAGGAATAAGTCCCTCCTGCCGTAGAAACTGTTCCAAAAATTCGCAAAATGCACTCCTTCCTGTTGGCAAAGAGACTTTAGGTTATTGTTAATATAGGTCGCCTTGCTATAGAAATCGTTACGTTGGATAATTCGAGGAAGTATACCTGTTAAATCAATCTTATTAGTTTTTTCCTTTAGTCGCTCTAGTAAGTCCCTGTACCTAGCCAGCAGTTCTTCCGATCTAGAATTTAAAACGTTATTAGTACCGACATGAATAACATACGTTGTGTCCTCGGCGGTACCGTCTGTGAAATGTTCAACACTATTAGTTATATCCTCCACCCTTGCACCAGGGTAGCAGTAACGGCGCCTACGACGAGGGTTTCTCCCACAGAATTCCTCGAGCTGCCCTCGAACAATGGAATCGCCGACGAGTCGTATTTCCGGTTCATTTGCCCTATTCTGTTAAAGATAGTAAGTTTTAGTAAATATAAGAAACCAGGAGGGGTTTTGGTATCCTTTATCTACCTTTATTTAGTGCTAGATTTAAATATTTAAAGCCTGAGTCATTACACAGTACGTGCTGTTCTCCAAGGGGAATTTTATCTTCAAATTCTTTAAGTCCGCAAATGGCACTGAGTTATAATACTTTTAAGACTTAAATGTACAACAACAACAACAACAACAACAACAACAACAACAACAACAACAACAACAACAACAACAACAACAAAACGTGTTTTATAAAGCAAAACAGATTTAGCTTTCTATCTACTCCACTATGTTTGGACATACATAAAAATTATGATATTTGAAGTTAAGTATATTTCCGGATTTTCCATGCAGTGATGTGATTGTTGACAAAAAAACGAATTAGGGGCATTTTCACCCCTTTTTGAATGTTTTTTTTAAATCTCCTTTTAATACTTTTTTTGAGGAAGAGTCTCTTTCTTCTTTTTACATTCTCTTATACCCCCCCCAACACACCCACCCACCCAAATTTAGTCGTTTTAGATTATTTAAGGGAGTGCATATATTATTTTTTGTTTAATTGTACGCTTGGCACCTAGTGGTGTATATAGTGTCGGAAAAAAGTTCTTCTAAAAATGTAAAATTTCTGAACAGCATCAAAAAGTGGCTAATTTGTAATAACATATTCTGTTTTTTTTCGGATAATTCATTATTGTTGGTGAAACTAATAAAATTTCACAAAGAAAACCAAACCATTATTACTAATTAGTAATTTTCTATGCTTCAAAAAAAAAAGAGTTTTTTGGTGAACTTTTTTCCAAAGCTGTACATCCATGATGTGGTATATGTATGTGAAAAGTAGAACATAGTGCAAATACACACACACACACACACACACACACACACACACACATAATATATAATATATATATGCGCATGCGTGCGTGGGTATGTTTGTATGTTTTCAAAATAAATTGTGAAGGTCATGTTTCTCTCTCTCTCTCTCTCTCTCTCTCTCTCTCTCTCTCTCTCTCTCTCTCATGCTTTTCTATCCAGTTTTCTACTACGCCTAGAGTAGTTATAAAATGAACAGTTTAACAACAGGAATCTCTACGAGTGGACAGAAAGGTCTTTGAGGCTTCCTCTTATCCTTGTAACTCCTAGTAACTCTCTCTCTCTCTCTCTCTCTCTCTCTCTCTCTCTCTCTCTCTCTCTCTCTCTCTCTCTCTGCATATATATATATATATATATATAGTATCATTGATGCATTCATAGTTTAAGTGGAAGTCTGAAGGGTTAAGCATCTTATCACATAGAGCATCATTTTTGTTTATGTAGAAAGGAGGGGCCAAGGGTGAGTGCCCACAAAAATGACCCCCTTTATAAGAAAGAGAGAGCCAAAATCAAGGTCTTCGAGGTTCACGATGCTATATTTTTTTATATAAATTTTGGAAAGAATGTGTTGTGTGTAAAATGCATGTATGTTTAGTGAAGAATATAGGGAGAAGTGTGTGTGTTTGAGAGCATGCTGAACTGTTCACAGGGTAGATGAGACACAAAAAAAAAGATCAGCTAAGGAGGACAGTGACAGGAGAAACGGGAGTTGAAGCAGTTCCTGTCTCCTGCCTACCCACCTCCCTCCTTCCCGCCCCCAGAGTATCTCCCTGATCAATTGGTGTCTACAATCTCCTCCTATAAATTATATATATATATATACATTCATACTATATATATATATATATATATATACATACTCTATATATATATATAACTTAAAAAATGGTTATATTTTATTGTAGTGTTTTTATTTATTTCATGAAGTTGAGTTCCTTACTTGAAAGTAATTTAATTAAATTTTATTGTCTTTTTTTATCGTTTAGAAATAATTTTTTTCAAAGAAAAAATTAATTTTGATTTAAAAAAAATAAAAAATTTGAAAATTTTCAAATGAAAAATTTCAAATTTCAACGTTACAAAAACCAATGAAAAATGATTCTATTATAATTCGTTTCCTTGAACATCATTTCCTCATCTCTCTCTCTCTCTCTCTCTCTCTCTCTCTCTCACACACACACACACAAACCACACACACACACACACATACACACACACACACACACGAGCGCATCTCCAAATAAGTAACGTACCGACTTTTTAAACTCTCTATGTTTAAAAAGCTAATTTACCAAAGCTAATTTAACCTAACCTAATCTTAGTTCAATCGAACCAAGAAGGGCATAAGTATTTCGAACGCAATTTGGGGGCTCGAAGGATGGTTTCTGTTAAGTCATTAAATAACTCGCTTATCTAGCCTAACTTAATCTTAACTAACCTAACCTAACGTAACCTCTAATCAGGCTGAACATATCTTTTTTCCCGAGGCACCAAAAATGCCACATCACAAAAACAAATTACCCCACTTTATAGGTGAATTATCACTAACTCGATTTCACTTATTTGCCGTGCGCACAGAGAGAGAGAGAGAGAGAGAGAGAGAGAGAGAGAGAAGTCCGCATCTGAGCATAAGCGGAGTATTGACTTTTTAATTCGTTACGTTAAAAAACTAACCTCCTAACCTGACTTAGTGCCATCAAACTATACGCAATAAAAGTGCCAGGTGCCACTAAGGGTTCAAAGAGAGTGTTTTCTGTAAAGTCCACGAATAACGAAGTGACAGCAAACCTACTCTAGCGTATAAATACCCTACTTCGTACTCTAACCTGACCTAACCTAACTTAACCTAACCTAATTTGACCAGCGTAACCTAATCTTATCTTTTGTGGCGACAGTAAAAACATTTCTGTAAGCTTTTAAAAATTTTATATCTGTAAATTGTCGTACTCTCGATCTCACTTATGCCCGGGTACTCGCGCGCACACACACACACACACACACACACACACACACAGAAAAAAAACTTTTTAATCTCTTTCTCAACTGCAGAAAAAAGAATAGGAGGGGTCAGAAAGATAGAATGTAGTCTTTTACATTACAGACACACAAGCTTACGACTTCCACAATATATATATATATATATATATATATATATATATATATATATATATATATATATATATATGTATGTATATATATATATTATGTATATATATGATGAATAAAACCACGAAGGAAAGGAAACACAGAATGGTGCTCAAGCGCTTTCGTCTAATGACATCCTCAGGAACACTTTCGTCATTAGACGAAAGCGCTTGAGCACCATTCTGTGTTTCCTTTCCTTCGTGGTTTTATTCATCATAAATATTTTTCACGTGTTACTTTCGTGAAATAATTTTCATATATATATATATATATATGAATAGAAACGACATAAGTGTTAAGGAACGTTTCCGCACACGAGGAGGAGAGATAACGAATAATGAAAAATGAGGCGAACCGCCCGGGAATCGAACCCAGGGCCTTCCAATTGCCGGTTGGATGCTCTACCATTATGCTACGGTCCTCACTCAAACACAAATCGAAATTCTCCCACATAGGGCAGAAACCAATGCCCTGAGAGGGCACCCTCGCAAATCGTGAATATGCGCATATAACTGCAATGACCGCGCAGTATATAAATGAATAGAAACGACATAAGTGTTAAGGAACGTTTCCGCACACGAGGAGGAGAGATAACGAATAATGAAAAATGAGGCGAACCGCCCGGGAATCGAACCCAGGGCCTTCCAATTGCCGGTTGGATGCTCTACCATTATGCTACGGACCTCACTCAATCACAAATCGAAATTCTCCCACATAGGGCAGAAACCAATGCCCTGAGAGGGCACCCTCGCAAATCGTGAATATGCGCATATAACTGCAATGACCGCGCAGTATATAAATGAATAGAAACGACATAAGTGTTAAGGAACGTTTCCGCACACGAGAGGAGAGATAACGAATAATGAAAAATGAGGCGGGCGGTTCGCCTCATTTTTCATTATTCGTTATCTCTCCTCCTCGTGTGCGGAAACGTTCCTTAACACTTATGTCGTTTCTATTCATTTATATACTGCGCGGTCATTGCAGTTATATGCGCATATTCACGATTTGCGAGGGTGCCCTCTCAGGGCATTGGTTTCTGCCCTATGTGGGAGAATTTCGATTTGTGATTGAGTGAGGTCCGTAGCATAATGGTAGAGCATCCAACCGGCAATTGGAAGGCCCTGGGTTCGATTCCCGGCGGTTCGCCTCATTTTTCATTATTCGTTATCTCTCCTCCTCGTGTGCGGAAACGTTCCTTAACACTTATGTCGTTTCTATTCATTTATATACTGCGCGGTCATTGCAGTTATATGCGCATATTCACGATTTGCGAGGGTGCCCTCTCAGGGCATTGGTTTCTGCCCTATGTGGGAGAATTTCGATTTGTGATTGAGTGAGGTCCGTAGCATAATGGTAGAGCATCCAACCGGCAATTGGAAGGCCCTGGGTTCGATTCCCGGGCGGTTCGCCTCATTTTTCATTATTCGTTATCTCTCCTCCTCGTGTGCGGAAACGTTCCTTAACACTTATGTCGTTTCTATTCATTTATATACTGCGCGGTCATTGCAGTTATATGCGCATATTCACGATTTGCGAGGGTGCCCTCTCAGGGCATTGGTTTCTGCCCTATGTGGGAGAATTTCGATTTGTGATTGAGTGAGGTCCGTAGCATAATGGTAGAGCATCCAACCGGCAATTGGAAGGCCCTGGGTTCGATTCCCGGGCGGTTCGCCTCATTTTTCATTATTCGTTATCTCTCCTCCTCGTGTGCGGAAACGTTCCTTAACACTTATGTCGTTTCTATTCATTTATATACTGCGCGGTCATTGCAGTTATATGCGCATATTCACGATTTGCGAGGGTGCCCTCTCAGGGCATTGGTTTCTGCCCTATGTGGGAGAATTTCGATTTGTGATTGAGTGAGGTCCGTAGCATAATGGTAGAGCATCCAACCGGCAATTGGAAGGCCCTGGGTTCGATTCCCGGGCGGTTCGCCTCATTTTTCATTATTCGTTATCTCTCCTCCTCGTGTGCGGAAACGTTCCTTAACACTTATGTCGTTTCTATTCATTTATATACTGCGCGGTCATTGCAGTTATATGCGCATATTCACGATTTGCGAGGGTGCCCTCTCAGGGCATTGGTTTCTGCCCTATGTGGGAGAATTTCGATTTGTGATTGAGTGAGGTCCGTAGCATAATGGTAGAGCATCCAACCGGCAATTGGAAGGCCCTGGGTTCGATTCCCGGGCGGTTCGCCTCATTTTTCATTATTCGTTATCTCTCCTCCTCGTGTGCGGAAACGTTCCTTAACACTTATGTCGTTTCTATTCATTTATATACTGCGCGGTCATTGCAGTTATATGCATATATATATATATATAATAATTTTTAAAATTTAAGTTTCAACGAAATTACGACCAACATTTTTATCTTCTTATCTGTCAAATTATAATTCATTTTAATTATTTTTTTTTTATTTTATTTTCGCAATTGTAATTTTATTTCAAGAGAATATTACGTGATACTTTTATATTTAAATTATTCTATCATTAAATTTAATTGTAATTTGCCTTTAAATATTAAAATTTTTAAGCTTTAATGATGTTAAGTTTTAAAATTTTTTTTTTTTTAATTTAAAAATTTAAAAACTCTTACATTTCATTTTTAAGCTTAATTTACACTTTTTTTATAACCCTACAATGGATAATATATATATATATATGTTAGAATAATTAAAAACAAAATGTGACGAATATATTAGTAATAAATCTTTTTGCAAAAAGGCAAAAAATTTCATAAATTTATGTATACTGTGTGTGGTGTATATATATATATTATATATATATATATATATATATATATATATATATATATATATTATATATATATACATAAAATAGAATAATTAAAAACAAAATGTGACGAATATATTAGTAATATATCTTTTTATATATCTAAAAAACGAATATTCATAAATTATGAATCTGAAAAAGAGGTTTCGTAAAAATTTAAAAAAAAACGAATAATTTTCATTTCTGCCAATTCAATAAAGCACCGATAATGTGGGATTCATTATGCAAATCAAAGCCATTGATGAGAATCAATGCAAATCTTACTAACATATATATATATATATATATATATATATATATATATATGATACACACAGACCGTGCATGGA
>JAJOZX010004904.1:22500-25000 GCA_023014485.1 Bathynomus jamesi
ATATATATATATATATATACTGTATATATATATATTGCCTTCATTCTTTCAGGTGTTTTTGTTAAAGTCTATATAAATATGTTTTACATTATTTTTTATGAATGACCACAGTGACCGTACAGACGAACCATTTCTTGTGAGAGCAGCGAAGGAAACCTCGGGTGGTCTTGCATATTGGGCCATTCCGCGATCACAGTATACGTTTGTCGTGCTTCTGATAGTACGCATAATTCGATGAGAAGAAATTGGTAGTAAATGTAAGCATCAGTTATTCTGACTCCCACCACGAATATTTTCCTCTTTTATATTACCACGTTTGTATATGGATTTTTAAGTGCTTTTTAAAGACTATGTACCGTTTACTGTGATCCATCTCCCTTGTGTATATATATAGATATATATATTATTAATAATTCAATAGAAGAATCTACCCTTTCGTTACTAGACCAACTGTGTTTAATACGAAGTATTATAATTATGTTTATAACAATTTGTGTAAAAGTTTTTGGACACACACACACACACACACACACATTCATGTTACTGTGATGGTAGCAGTCGCATTTGAGTCACTGCATGTGTGAAACATCGAAAAGAAGCTAAAAATGATGTCAATCTCTTAAATAACATCTGCGTATCCTTGGTTCAAATCCAGTTTCCATCCGAACATGTATCGTAAAATTTATCTGATATTTTGAAGCCCATGTAACTGTCATTATTTACTATATTTATTCTACATATAACATACAAGCCAGTCCCCATTATGCTGTTGAAAGTATTGCATCTTTTCAACCAACCTTCTCAACCTAACATAAGTTTAACTTGAGGGGTAATGAATGTGGGTTTTATTTATTTATAAAACATGGCGCTTTGTTGATTTTTTTTTTTGTACCTCCTAATGTTAAAACAGTGGTAGATTTCAAAAATGTAGTTAGTTTGCACATATTTGTAACAAGGAATAATGAAATATGGTTATATGTGCAGATGGATACGAGTTTTTTAGCGGTTTTTGGTACTATCATTTATCATAGTTCAATTTTTTTTTCTAAAATTAGATGTGTTTCGGTTAGTTTTACTCGAAATTGTTCGCAAAACATCTAATTGACGTTGGTGTGTGTGTGTGTGTGGTTTTTGGGGAAATAAATAACAAAATTAAAATTGTGTATGTGTATGGGAATCTATTTTTGAACCATGACGTTCAAATACTGTACCAAGGTTTGTTTGAAACTTACAGTATCACTTTCGGTTATAACATGCATTATTTCTTTTAAATTTAAACGCAATTGGTTCAATATAAAAAATTTATAAAGGTTGAAATTTTTAAGTTTATTTAAAACAAACTGAAAAACGGGTATTGTTTAAACTCTTTTGACCAGGCCACTCCAAGTAGTTAGAAAAAAGAAATTCTGTTCAAACGATTTTCTTTTAAACTATCCCAAAAATTGTTGGATATAATCAACTTATTTCTTACAAATTTTCAAAAATATCTAATGTTTCAAATTTTTTTTTACAGACAATTGAACTTTCTTGTTCAATTTTCTCAAAATCGAAATCCTAAAAAATAACAGATTATTCAGATGGCCATAAAATAATAAATAGACATACGATGTTCTTCAAACTTATAGGGTGTATAACTCATTGATGGACACTTCCAATTTTGAAATTTCAAAACAAATTATTTCGGGAAAAAAATTTTTTTGGTACAAAGTGGACAGGGTTCAAAATTTTTTTTGGATTTTCAAGTTCAAACTAATATTACTTAACTGAAAATAACAAATCTGGAAAAGTTTTACAACGAGTTCATTATGGTGTATCTAAATAGGAAGGTGGGGGCACCAACTTTCAGAAATATATCTTAAAAATTTAGGTAGGGGGAGTAGAATTTTTAGAAAAATAAAAATTTCTTAAAAACATAAATTTTTAGATACTTTTTAGGGTAGTCGAATTACGAAAAAAATTCTCGACTTGAAACGGGAGTAAAACAATGAAAATTTCATCAAAATCTGTTGATGAATAAAAAATTTTCGGAAAACACGTTTGTCTCCCCTTAATCTAACCTTAGTCTTAGTAAGCTAGACTAACCTAATTTAATATAAATTTAACCTAATCTAACTGAACTTAATATAAATTTAATTTAATCTAACCTTAACTTACTAAGCTAATATAATCTAACTCCGCTTAACCTAACCCATGACTAGGAACAGGGGCGTCCGCAGGATTTTTTCCAGTGGGGGTGCAAGAAGGCAAGACTTGATAAGGTATCAATTTATTCAAAACATGTATATACAAAATTACAACTAATAATATCTAGTTTCACTGGCTAAATAAGTACTACTAACTAAGTACTGATCCTGTTATTCTGGTTTCGTGGTTCATTCATGTCACGTCCACTTGTCTAAATTCAAAATAGGCCATTTCCTACTTTTTATAATCCACCTATTAAACTTAACTTACATTTATACATTATGAACTGTTATTTTATATTCATTAATAAATCCTG
>JAJOZX010004904.1:30000-32500 GCA_023014485.1 Bathynomus jamesi
ATGAAACACATTTAAACGCTAATAAAATTTCTATTGAAAAAAAATAGGATAAAAAAATGATAAAAGAAAAATGTATTTGGAGTATTTATAACAATAAAGCTTTTAGCGAAAACTACTCAATGTGTCCACCATTCAAGTCTTCGCACAATTGCTGTTTTATTGATACTGATCACCAAACTCATTGGCATAACTCCACTGGCAAGCTCCGCATTCCGGCAACGATAGCATCCTTGAATGTAGGAGAATCTGAGGTTTCGTCATACGCGCAGTGTCTTTGATTGTACTCAATAAAGAGAAGCCAGTCGGAGTGGAATCGGAAACCTGCGATTGCTAATTAATTAGCCTACGCAACTCGATTCATTTTTCGTTCAATAAAAGTCGCGAACGTGGTAACCGTAATGGGGTGGAGTCCTATATTACAAAATAAATTTATTCTAAATTCACTTGTAGTGTAATGGTAGGAATAATTTCTTCATCCACCTTTTCCAGATAACTATCTGAAGCGATGGTGTCATGAAAGAATGGTTTGATAATGCCTCCGGAACAAATTCCAGCCCATGCATTAATGCCCAAGGGATTTAAATCCTACGTAATCACGACATTGGGATTTTCAGCAACAACAGTTATGCAGGATTATCGATATGCCCATTCGACTTGAACGTGGTTTCATGAATCCAAACAATTAAATCAAGCGAGGAAAGATCATCATCAACCAAATTCAGGAAGAGTTTGGCAAAGTCACCTTGTCGATCGGTGCTCATCCTTGCTGAAGGTTTGTACCATGAGAGGGCGGTAGGCTTCGGTACTAGATCCTTAATCATCTGTCAAACAATACTCGGATCCAGAGAAGCCTTCATAATTTATGAATTTTCGGGACTTGTTTGAAAAGCGGCAGTTATACGTTGTCTGTTTTCATCAGTTGTAGTAGATTTATGTCGTTCTTCTTCTGTACAAAGTTCAGACATATTTTGACGTCACTGTTTCTGGCACTGACATCCACTTCAGTTGCATTCTGTTAAATCGTATAATACCTTACATCTTGGTTTATTTCAAACGGAGATAGCCGTGGACTTAAACCATTGTGAATAATAATCCCCTTAGGTCTACCCTGTGGGCATGTGTCTGTGACTAAATCGTATAAATCGCTTTCTGAATATCGCGTTCTGTATAACAGGTGCAAAACGCAAAATTATTTCCCGTTAAACGTACTTCCTTTTTTTGGCATATATATATATATATATATATATATATATATATATATATATATACATATATATATATATACATGATCCTGAACCGTTGTTCAAACTCACCTAAAGTGTATATATATATAATGTCTAATACGCCGCTCCATAGAGAAATAAAAGAGCAAAAATCAAGGTCCAAGGTTTTCGAGATGCCTGGATACTCCGCGTTTGAAAGATTGGAGCTGATAGAGAGTGGAAAAGATGGATTAAGGAAGATTGTTCTAGAGTTGACCAGTTGAGTGATGAAAGATTGAAAATACCGATTAACCCTCGTGTTAGAGAGATGCACGAAAAAGGAATGAGAATGTGTCGAAAGTCTGATACTGCTCTCCTTGAAGGAGGAGGCATGCAATTAGAGAGTTCCAAAGAGCAGTCTCCGTTATAATGGCGACAGTAAAGAGAGAGTGAGGCAACATTGCGGCGAAGAGAAAGGGACTGAGGATACTCAGTAAGAGGCGGGTAACTGATGAGACGAAAAGCCTTTGATTCCATCCAGTCAAGTAGGGCTGTGTGGCACAGCTACCCAACACAGCTACCCCATACATGAGAACAGTACCGAATATAGGGGCAGACAAGACCCCTGTACAGAGAAAGCAATTGAGTGGGAGTGAAGAAACGGCGGAGACGGTACATCACACTTCACCTCTTAGAAGTTGTTTTAGAAAGAGAGTATATGTGATCTTTTCAGGAGAGTTCACGAGAAAAGGAAACACCAATAATGTTAAAAGAAGATGAAGGATTGACTTGTGTATTGTTGAAGGTAAAGGGATAGTCGTGTGGAAGGTTGTAACGAGTAGATAGATGAAGGCAAAGCTGGGCCTTGCGGTTTTTTTTGCGGTACTGCGGTACTGCGGTACTACCGCACTACCAAACCGGTACCGCATAACGCAGTACCGCAAAGGATCGCTGAAAGTACAGGCTGTACTTTCAGCGATCCTTTGCGGTACTGCGTTATGCGGTACCGTTTGGTATTGCGGTAGTACCGCAGTACCGCAGTACCGCAGTACCGCAAAAAAAACGCAAGTGCCCAGCTTTGGATGAAGGAATTGAGATTTTCAAGCATTGAATTTTCTTTGCTCCAGTCAGAGATAGAAGAAAGATTAGGAGGGGTCAGGTGCACTGTAGCCGTTCCACGCGAACCCATGGAGTGACTGTTGAGATGGACGCTTTGTGAAGCGAGTGGAGAAGTGAAAAGTGGAATCACCAGCATAGAAGTAGATAGGACAGGAAGTACGATTTAATAGATCGTTGAT